>JAQFYZ010000192.1:0-59016 GCA_034695085.1 Cylindroiulus punctatus | reverse complement strand
ATATTGCCTTAAAAACCGTTAAACATCGTTTCCGTGGTGTAGCGGTTATCACGTGTGCTTAACACGCACAAGGTCCCTGGTTCGATCCCGGGCGGAAACATCTTTTTTTTTTCCAAAATCAAAGTTTATTCTGGAATGTACTACTACAAAATCATAATATTGCTTTAAACGCATTTGAACAACGTTTCCGTGGTGTAGCGGTTATCACGTGTGCTTCACACGCACAAGGTCCCCGGTTCGATCCCGGGCGGCAACATCTTTTTTTTCCAAAATCAAAGTTTATTCTGGAATGTACTACTACAAAATCATAATATTGCCTTAAAAACCGTTAAAACAACGTTTCCGTGGTGTAGTGGTTATCACGTGTGCTTTACACGCACAAGGTCCCCGGTTCGATCCCGGGCGGAAACATCCTTTTTATCCAAAATATAAAAATTTATTCTGGAATGTACTACAAAATCATAATAATGCCTTCAAGCGGTGTAGCAGTGCAATTTTTCTGATATGTATTATGGAAAAACAAAACCTTAGAAATACAGTACCACTCGAAACACCTGAATTTGGTACATAAGTGAAGACGGAACATAACTGAAATAAAAAAACATGTTCAACTATCCCAGCGTTGTCCCCAAACACAATTGCGAGACGACAATGTACATAACTGACCTCCTCGGAGCTTATTGATTTTACTGACTATTCCCGAACGCCCTCTACCCACATTGTCCTAAAATGTTGATTTTTTTATATTTCCGGATATTTATTTTTTTATAGCGTCGTTTTATCTTCCAAACATTCGCATCGATAATGGTCCATCGCACACTACGGTAGGGCAACTTTTCAAGGCAGTGCAGAAAATTGGTTTTCTTTTACCGAAATGATGAACTTCGGATTTTTAAAAAGGCAGGTTGTCTTATCAGCGAAGAATTTGACAAACGGAGATAGGCAAGAGGGAAAAAGTGCCCCCTTCAGAGATACTTAAGAGAAATCATATAAATATCCCGTTGAGATACCGTCAACATTGTCTTTCTTGAGCCTCTTCACGCCTTGGTCAAAGCTGACTTTTTCGGCACATCAGGGCAGCCAATTGTTCGGAAAAAGAGCGACCCAACTTTAATAGACAATAAAACAGCAGACGAAAACGAAACATGAGTCCGATGCATTTTTTTCCAGATCCTGTAAATTGCCTGGAATGCATTCCAAAGTTGGGCTGTTGGTCATCCATTTTAAGCTGTCGATTACATAGTTGTGTCCATGTGTTGTTACAAGGTAGATAAACAGGTTTACATGCATGACTCGTTTAGAGAAACATAACAAGAGTCTCCGTGTAAACGTAGTCAATGTCTTTAGTTTTATCCATTCGTAGCATTCAGATTAGTTTTCAGATACAAAATTATTGCTAATCTTTTCGTAACGAGAGTTTACTACATTGGGCATGGTGGAATTGACTATTAGGTCAAACACTCATGCGCTATTTTACCACAATTACAATGAACAGCACAAAATTTAACGTTGATACTTAAAAATAACATACTCCCAACTGAAATTCACTGATATTTCCAGGTATTTCACGCAGGTAGTCCCTTGCAATGATTGACTTATTTTAACACAATTTGTTTCAAACAGCATTGAAAGATGACATCATCATTTGGTCAATCCCCATTCCTTCCTCATCCGTCAGCATCAGGCTGACCCAAGATGATGACATAATACTTGAACATCCTCTATGGAATCATGAAACGCAGTCGACCTTACTTCAACGTTAGAAAGTTCAAGGGAAAAGTGCCTTAAAGTGAACCAAGAACTGTCATATTTCCTAATGCACAGACAGTTTTATAACCACTCAGATGCCCAACACAAGGAGGTCGGAAGGTTTCAGTTTTTATGTATTTTGGTGGCCACTCTACGCACCCAAGATGACACAGAGTGACCATCGCGATCAAGGTCAACGCAGAGGGGTCCACATATAAACGAGATCGTTAATTCGGCAAAAATGGCCAATTTTGCAGCGGAACATGTGGCGTCTACGCCATTCTCTCTCCTGATGGACTTCAACAGATCTAGGGCCTCTAAAGACATCCCCGTGCCATCGCCCCCTGCCGTCACTTCCTGAAAGACCATTTTCCCAGAAGGAACTGGGATTATGTGACTCACTTCCTATACCAGGGGAAATACCGTAGGGTGGCGAATAACGACGACATCGACACACTACATTAGTTTCTAGGGCCAAGAGAAGCAGACATTTGGGTGATTATCAAGTCAGCCCTCACGACAAAAACTAATTAAAAAAACTGTTAACGAAGTCACATGTAACTTGCAAACTAACTAACGAATTGCCCATGCTGAATACGAAACGAAATTACCCTCTAAGTTTAAAGTGCATTCACGAAATTCGCCTCACGACCCACCAGGTGGCAGCACGACGTTCTAAATGACGTAAATATGGAAATGATGATGTCCATTCATGGAAATATGTTACAATTTGTTTGGAGGAAAAATGTAAGTCTATTAACGTTTGGACGTGTGTCGTGTAACAGTTGTTCAATGAAATTTTGGTAATCCTTTTGAAATCCATATAAGGTGTAATATTGGGCTCGCGAAGAGATGTACATTCCAGGTTTAAAACAGATTTCCCTGACCCTCCCTAACCACGGATCTTCACAAGGAAACAGAAAATTTAGATGAGTGTGTAAAATTTATGACTGTTTTGTTGACTGACTTCATTAAAATGGAATAATTCCATTTACACCCTGTATTCCATAAGTGGTCGACCTATCATAAAACAAAAGTGATGCTAGATTGCCTACATTCTAGGGGCAAACATTCCAATTGACCTTAATCTAATCACTAGCGGATAGTCCATCCAAATATCTTCTACAGGGCGGCAACACTCTCGAATATCAATTTAATTTCACTTGTTCTATATGTTTGATTGAAAACATCCGACAACCCCTTTGTTAGGGGTAATATGAAAACCCACTTTGTTAGCAAGGGCCTTGGAACCTAAGGTTAAGCCCTAACAGGTTCGGTTCGGCGTTGATGAGTGAGTGAATGAGTGTGGACAATCGATTTTGTATCCATGTACAGTACATGTATATGTAGATTTCCAACTCATTGTTTTACTATAACAATCAACAGTCTAACGAATTTTCCAAATGTCACAGGCGGCGCTGCTTGTCAGTAGGTTGGTACTGTGACAATCAACATGAGGTAGCAATTTGTTAAAACTGGAATGCGTCCGATATTGTCAGAAATTGTTGTAGTCGTTTTCACGTCCTATTTGGGGCATTTTGAAGCCAATTTTGTCAGCGTCTCCTCTCCAGGATTTCGTCTCCAGTTTTGTCACTATCATCATGTTTGGGCCATCGATGAAGTGTGAATTATTGGAAAATATCTCAGGCATTTTCTGGAGTAATTCGTAAATATGGGTCTCTTTGAAATTTGCCAGTTCACGGCACACTAAAAACGACGAAAGTGTTCCAATATCTTCTTCTGCGGGTTGATAGCACGTATAAAAATAACTTTTATATGTGCAGCCTTCAATCTCACTTTCTCACTCTCACTGTCTCCAATGACACTACGGAGTTTAACTCTCTTCACTGTTCTTGCTTCAATGATCACTCCCACTTTTGATATAGATATATGTTGCGATCGTTTTGCTCTTATGTGCTTCCACCGAAGTCACATCTTTCCGACTTTTTTTAAAACTTTTTTTATATTTCTTCTAAATTCTGACACACGATATATGGAGGCAGTTGGACCTCTCATGCTGGGCACTAAGAGAGCAATGAAATGTGGCAGAGATAAAGAAATTGTCGCCTATATAAAATTATTGCCGTTTACATACATTTATATGCAATGTAAATAGACACTTTACATTTAGTTGTTGCGGATTATCTGTAACTAGCTGGGATCTTGGATGACATACAAAGGATTTCCCTCAAAATACTCGAGTCAATTTCCCTGGCATCCTGATTACATTTCAGTACTTTTCCCGATATTTCATGCCAAATTAACAGTAAAACCATATTAGGTCATGGTAGTAATAATTCTTTTCAAGCCCTGAATATGATTTTATCATGCATTTACAGTAGTACACTCAAATTTCCCTGACATTTACCAGAAACTTATTAATTTCCCTGACTTTACAGAAACTTTTTAATTTCCCTGACTTTACAGAAATTGAGAAGTCTGGTATAAAAATGCAGATTAAACTCGAGCTTTCATATCGCTATTAGTGAATAATAAATTCAATGAGCACCACTTGATAAGAGCAAGGTACAACTGTAAAATCATAAAAATTAATCTGTATAGCATATGTAAGTAATTTCCTGAGTTTTTCGGGGTCATATGATCCTCTTTCCATGTTTGAAAAATAGTATAATGACCAAATACAGTAGTCTTAAAGGTGAACCATAAATAAATACATTAGTGTTGAGTTGTAGAAAGAGGAGTTAAATATTTTCGAAAGGAGAATACATTATTGGGAATGCTGTAATTGATTATTAGGCCTATCATTTTTTGCGTTGATTTCTCACATATTATTGAACAAGCACGCAACAAACGGTGATACTGAAATATTTCAGATTTCAATTGAAATTTTTGCAGTTTCCCAGGTTCAATCTTTGGAATAGGTGAAACGAATAGTGCGACATTAAATTTCTATTCGTCAACAGATGGACAAGAATTTAATATAAACTCTAATTCTCACTACGTCTTGAGAGGCAATAAATATAGCTCTATGCGGTTTGTATTTTTAATACAAATTGTATACAGTACACCTCCTTTTTTAAAAAATCCATACTAAGGAAGCACAAAATGTGGATTACTAATATGCATAAACATACAGGGCTTTAGTTTCACAGCGGATATGATACATATTTTCACGAATCGTTGGTCATGTATGACTTGATTAAATACTTTTAACAGAAACGACATTTTAATGAAAGTTTTCGTTTCTTGAAATCTGAGCAATTCCAGTGTCACGAAAGTGCCCAAAGTTTGGAGGTCGGCTCTGGGGAATAAGAAGATCGGATTGTTCAAGTTGTGATGGCCAATTTTCTTACGAAGTCAGGTGTAACAAGCCATCATTTGATGCCCATTTTCAGCCCAGCCAACGCCTCCATACTTTTTGAAACCATTTATTTTTCTTCGCTTAATGGCTGATAATGTTAAAGAAAATAGGATCCATAAGCAGATAGATAAAGCCGAAGAGGGAAAAAAATAAATCAAGAATCAAAAAGACACGCTTGTAACCCACACCGAGATTACTGCATTCGTTCGCTCAGGATTTTCAACCTAAAATTGAAGCTAAGTTTTCTCTGATATTTAAGTCCGATTCCCGTTACGTAATCCCCGATTCAGCCTTTAGTGTGTAATTTCATATTCGTACAAGTCTATAAAACTAGTATTTTCAAAGCAGTAAAAAAGGCCGGATAGGGACCGGGAAAACGATGAGAGAGAACATCTAAGGCTACAGACAAAATGACACAGATATGAAATAGGAAGGAAATTAATCCAAAGACAAGGTTTTTCGGTCTAAAGTGAGCCTGTGGCATTTGCAAAAAAAATTCTTTTGCAATTCCTGCGTATTTAAATATGGGTGCGCCATAAATAAGTATGACAACTTAAAAGAAACCATGTAAATACACAGCATCTGGATAATTAAGTCCATGGCCGTGGGAGCGCATTATGCATTCAAAGATAATTAAGTTAACCAAGTCTGGGATAGGATTCTTATCTCACGATTCATACGGTGAAGAGAAAAATAAACTTGACATTGTTTGTGCAAGTTTGGCAATTTTTAGAGAAAACTTAATGAAAAAGCTTTTACCATATGTGCACATACTGTATAGTTAAGTGGGCGCACATCTTTCATCATGCTATTGGTTTCGTATTCATTTATTATCAATAAATTTTCATGCGAGCGTTAGCTTACCATCCACTAAGCCCCTTACACCTACAGTATAATCACTTTAATGTGGACTTCACAAAGACTGCCACCGGCAGGGTAATGACATGTTGCAAAACACTTATAATGCTCTGCCTCATAACAAAGTAAATATAGGATTACACTGTATATGCATAACTCGTGCATTTACTCGAGTATACATTGTACATGTACCCGCATACAGTCAAACAATGTTTCTGTTACCGTATATTTGTTTCAAAATATAATGTATGCATATCGTCTCTGTCAAACTGTCTTTCTTCAAGCCTTTAAAGATCATATTGGGGAAAACAATACTGTTGGCATTCTGCAAACATTTCGCAAAATGCCAATTTGTTTAAATGTCACATTAACAAATGTCTGATCTTTTCTGAAGTATCCTCGAATACTAAATTATTTTTCATGGCCGCAATTTCGCTGGCCCCTTTTTTCCCTGAAGCATAATAATCCCACTCCTGCCTCAACTTTATGGATCTCAAGTGTTTCATATCCAATGGATTTCGGCGTCATCCAATTGACATCAATTACTTTTCTTGTATAATATAATGTGGTTGGTTCAGGAAATTGCACGCTCCCATACGACCTAATAAGTATATATAATCCCATTTGGGAAGCTTCTTGGACGCTATAACTCATGGGTCCACAGAAACACGCAGATTTGAGTGTTGGGTAAAGGAGGAAATAAAAAAAATAGCAAAAACAATGAAGCTTCCCGAGTGTGGCCAAGGTTACACTTCGATGACCACGAGTAATAATACTGTAACGAATTTCATTGACCAACCAAGCATTTAAGACAGGGCAATAATGCACACCTACATGTACAACCATGCAATATGCATGCTTCACTTTATCTGTAGAAATGGTAAATCTACATGTATGTAAAATAGCACATGCCATGATGCCTAATTTATATTAGCAAAAATGAAAGTACGTAGTGGTCCACAAAATGCTCAGCCATCATTTTTTAAAAACGTATGTAAAAATTATCCAGCTTTGCAAACAAATCACGCCTATACACTATGTCATATTAAAGTCGTTAAAAAACGACCCGCTACATGGTGGATGCTATGAACCACATGCATATATTATTAACACTGCAATTTACTGCCATCATATGAACTCTAATGTGTTTTCTAGAAGAATATTTTACACGTAACTGAAAAGTGACAATAAACATGTCAGCCATATTTCTTACATGTAAATTCTAAACAAAAATCATAGCGTAATTTTTAGGGGAAATACATGTACATGTAGATTCTTAAGCAACACTAGACAAAACCACTTTGCAATGATTGCTCTCTTAACAACTCAAACAGCATCAACTGTCAAAATACTAAAAATGCAAAGGTTTGCATGGCTTAGCAAACCGTTCTGCAATGCCACGAATGAATAAAAATGCATATCCAATGAGGTTCGGCTTTAATAACGTTAAAGAAACTTTTGATTAATGAGGAATCCGCATTAAATATGCTAACGCATGTTTAGCACAAAATGGGGCAATTGCAAATTAGATGCAAAACAAGCTGAATGTCATTCGATCCAGAGACCTATACGCTAATTTGATAAACTGCGAGGATTTAGGAGTGATGCCCTCGTCAGAGGGCGCCATGCATCTTCAGCATTCTTTCACCAATCGATATATTACATTTTGTAATCGATCAATTAAATTTCAGCTTTTGTAATCAATACATGAACAGCAATTGGATTTCTCCGTACAACAGACTGTGACAATCAACGTCTGATCAGCCCGATTTGGCTTTGACCAGGGCTTTGACAACCTACTTTCGCAACAGTGGCAAAATTAAACGGAATTCCATATGGCACCCAATCAAAACTGCGGATAGGACATTATTACCCTTGTTGTTTAAACGCTGTCAGTTGCAGAACATTTCGTGGCGATTTTGAGTATAAACTACGAGCGTACATGTACATGTAGGTTACGAGTCCAAATCGGTATTTATTTTTTATGATTTGTTTTTGAAGCCTTGGTAGTACGCGAAAAGACGACAAAAATGGATTTTAGAAGACTTACAAGTAAATACGTACGACTCAAATGCGATATTATGGTTGTCATACAAGGTGGAAAAAACTGTTACATTAATAGTTGTAAGGAAAAAGTTTGGAAAAAGGTTGAACTTCAAAAGTTTTTGTTTCGTGTAATTGGTTCTCATGGAGAGCCAGCAGTTTAGGAGATCTTATACCATGATCTTGTATGATCCAAAATGTAATTTTGGAGTTGGAGTTCATGGCAATTACTAGCAATGCTATTTAGTCTTGGATCCTGAATATAATATACATGTAAATGAGTTGATACTCACTTTGTAAATCTCGTTTTTTATTTTCTTGGACACAAGCGAAATAAATTTCAGTTCAAGTTCAAATTCAATTTCAATTTCAAAATTTCGTCCGGGCCATGTTTCTAATACGCTGAAACAGGTGTTACAGTATTGGCTACACAAAAGTCAATATGTCGAGTAGGGTCAGTGAATTATTTGAAGTAGCGAGGCAATCTATAATCACCGCTCGTAAAGCCATTCCTGATTTGCTGTGAAGTGAAAAAGTGAAAATGTAGGCGACTTAGAAAATGATGAAGTGCCTCCAGGAGCAGCAGTTAAAAATGGATACAACATCCAACTTTCTTGACAGGAATCGTGCAGCTTTTGTACGCTGACATATTTATTATGAGAAGTCACTGATTTTTCAGTTTGGCAACCTTTCATATTTTTCGGCACAAAGATCTTACAGGATACGAGCAGAAGGGAGCATGCACCGGTGGGCGCATTAAAAAAAATAAAAATACCACGTGTTTAAAAAACAAAAAAAAATGTCTTTAAAGAATTAAACAACAACAACAACGAGACAGTAAAAAACCAAAAACCTCTGGAGCTAAATAAAGGTTTTCTGTAGACCCAGGCCAAAGTCTATGCGAACCCCATCATCGGTTTTTATGTGTTGTTGTAGCGATCGTTGTAGAGTTAAGTGATTCTGGGGAAATTTAACGACGGTGATGATAACGGCCAAGCATCTGTTGTGGCCTCCAAAGTCGGAGACTACAATTTACCAGTATTTTTGGACGCATATCTACGCAGAAATCACGACCAAACCCCCCAACTAACTTCCAACAAAAGGCGCTGTGGGAAGACTGAAAACGGAGAGCCTGCTGGCGCCATCTGTTGAAAAATGTATCGTTAAATGCCAAAGGGATCATAAAGCTCTATCCTCATTACGAAAGTTATTTTTTAAAAAAACTGCAAGTTACAAGGTTAAAATTTTGGAAACGGTAGAAAAATAAAGTTTGCATATAATATATTTGGTTCACAGGAAGTACCAGCAGGAGGCGCTGTAACATCCAGCAAGTAGAAAATTTAATTGACGAGTCAAATTGCAAAAAAAAAAAAAAAAAACTGTTCCCGCCCGGGATCGAACCGGGGACCTTGTGCGTGTGAAGCACACGTGATAACCGCTACACCACGGAAACTGTGGCATCACAGCTACTTGTATTGGACGATGTGGGCAGTCAACATTTTTTTTGTTATTACATGTAGATGAATATGCTTTTAACTGAATGTCATTCCTGTATTTGAGCAATTTAGTATGTATAAAAAAATCCCCAGGTTTGAAACCTGCCTCGCAGTTGTTATTAATTTGTCCAGAAATCTAGCGTGCCAAAAATTAAAATTGCGCGAAAAAAGAAAAAGCTGTTCCCGCCCGGGATCGAACCGGGGACCTTGTGCGTGTGAAGCACACGTGATAACCGCTACACCACGGAAACGCTGGATGCGTAGTCCATCAAAGTACTTAGAGCAACCTTAGAAACATGGTGACCACGTGGTAATGAAACCAGCACGGCAGAAAATTGCGTTTATGTAGGAAAAGCTGAACATATTTTCAGACACGGTTGATGATGATACCGAATCACCGATCAGTGTTAAAAGTAATTTAAAAATATATATATATACGTATATTTAATTTAAAAGAGATTTCCCCAGTACAGAATCACCCAAGGTTGTTCGCGGTAAGTATTGTCTTCAGAGAGTGCTGATTGCTGATTTGGTAACATGATACCAGTGGCTATCTTGAGGGTTTTCCAATGTAGATGCAATTTCCGATTCTAGCGATTACAGCGCCTCCTGCTGGCACTCCCTGTGAATCCAATTACATGAATTGGAAAACTTTTGAAGTTCTTCTAACTTTTAAAAAACAAATTCCTTGTAGTTCCTAACAGGTTTTTGAAAATTAATTTTTGGCAAAGAAGAAACATTTTATGATAATCATGTGCTGAAACTGAAAGAACATAACAACTATAAAGTGTGGCACCCAGTGGTGCATTAATACAGCTTCCCAACCTAAGTGCTTAGTGTAAGATTCTTGAAACGTTTCCAGAAGAAAATGTGAAAACGTGGAAGTAATTTGGTTTATTAGTACTAACACTATTCAGAGCATTTTATGCGTCTGGTTATTAAACAGGGCGTATGAAGACATTGTATTTTTTCCTACTTAAGTTCTCAAAACTATTTTGAGACTTTTCCAAACGTAAGAAATTCCTTTCAAAATAAGAGTTTTAGTGTAGATGCATATTCATCCACAGGTTCCAACACTCATTTTCTCTTTGTAATGAATTGAGGAAGGACATGGGACATGCAATTGTCATTCTAAGACAACTGGATTTCTTGAATCAAAAACTTTTCTAATAAGACACATGTCTGACCTCGGCAGTTTCAGGGTCGAACATGCATACATATAGTTAGAAATGTGACGGAGGAAACCATTACTGTGTTCGGCGCTGAAAATCTTCAGACCCCGAAATGACGGCGATGATAGCATTGCCATTTGTGGTCTACTTAATAAACAATAAACTACATCCACGTAATAAAGTGAAATTCAGAAAACTCAACAATGACTATTATTATATCCCCCTTAATGCCTCCCTTACAAAATCTCTTTGTTCCTGCCACGAAACATATGGGATTTAAAGTAGTGCGTCTGACCTACATGGCCGCAATTAAATGAGTAAAAATAAACAAAAGAGCGAGGATGCAAATGGGCGAGCATTAAATTAGTCGTTTCTTGGACGAAATGATGTTTGATAAGCCAACTGACGCCTAAATTCAATAATAAAACCAGTGGAAGCACAATAATGAGAGTGAAATGCAATTTTAAAATTAACGTTAAGGGACAGTGTTCAGCCATGTATTCCTAATTCAATATCAGGATGGTGTGGCGGAACTGATACACAGTATTACAACGTGTCATCACAGTGCAGAAAACATTCAGTCTGTACCACTGTCATGGAAACAGAACTTTTATAATTATTAGGCCTACAATTGATTTTTCCACATTTACTTAGTCGATATTTTTAAAACTTTGTTAACATCAGTCGAACCGAGAAGTAGACCTTAATTATGGGCTTAATATGTTCTTCATTATAAAAAGATATACATTCATCATCTTTCAAAGCTTATGCTCAAGTTTTTGTTACAGTTTCTTTTTGTTGCCGTTGATTAGCGCTTAATCTAACCTAACCAAAACAAGAATTTTTTCAGCTGCCCCTTCAGATGGGCAACCACTGCCAACCCCTCAGCTGTTAAATTGGGTTGATGGATTACACCCTTCTACCACATTGCATTCACATACTGATTGTAGGGCACTGAGTTGAATTGAATTGAGAAACTCGATATCGCCGTATTATTACAGTACCCTGATCCTGTATACTCTGGCATGCAGTTGAGCCACTATCAAATAAAAATCAGACGTCCCACCCCCTGACCCCTGCCCACTTCGTGATCTCCACCCCCCTCGAACCTCGGACGTCGTTGGTGTACGGTGCGTCCTCATTGGTCGAATCGAAGCCATCACTCCAGGGTGACGTCACAATGGTGATGGACGTTTCTCGATGCGTTGAAAATTGGCCAGATAAGCTTACTTTCTGAACTGTTCATTGAGTTTTCGTAGGGCATTGTCAAGAGTTGGAGCGCAACGATAGCAGCCCTTATTCAAAGTATACCAGTTGCTTCTTGGCGACGGTTATTATTGACCGTACAAAAGGGAAACGGCTAAGTCCCTGAGCGATCGACTTTCCTATCTAAAATAGGTATTTCCACAGCCATTCAACGACAGACTAATACGATTAAGCAGAATTCAATGGACGGACTGAGCGTCACAGGGCTTTCGCTCAGACGAAATCTTGTAGCTCGAAAAAAGCAGAAAACGGGGTTTGCCACAAGTGTTAAATTACGGCACCAAAAGGCCAAGTGGGACCCAAAATGGCAACCAATGACGAAATGCACCGAGCTTTTCTTCGCCAAATCTCCCATGAATTGATCGGATTTTTTTTTTCCTTTTTGCATTTTATTTGCCTGCCATCCAAACATCTAGCGAATCAATCAATATCCGTCATGTTTCCACGGCTCAATTTTAATGCGTACAGCCGTCGTAGACGATATAAGCTCAAATTCAACGTTGATGAGACCATAACAAGAACGCCCACCTGATTCAACCACCATGGCCACTAATAGTCGACTGAATTCACCAAACCTCCAACCATCAGCTGATTATAAAACACGCGAATTGCGAATAAACTGATCGTGATGGTCGAATCGCATTTTAGCTTTATGGGTTTTTTCTCATATGTGATACGCCCGTTACAGGTCGCCCACTGACGGTGCCAAATGAGTAAAAAAAATAATGAAATTGCTCAGGAAATTCGATCTGGAAAATGGCGCATTGTGGGAAAATCTCGGTAGTTATACGGTCGTAAAGTTGTGTCATAGTTCGATAGAATGGGCCAATAGGACGAATGAGACCAAACTGCAGACACCCCAAATCAGAAAAAAATTATTTGCATTTGTTGAGAGCGTGTTATGTAAGATCTCTTTGAGTACAAATTCATATAGCGAAATTTGAGAAATGCAACGTTCAAATATTAGGTCATCACTTTTTCGTAACTTGCAGCAATCTTTCACCGAATTAATGGCAATATCATTGTCAGAAAAAATAAGTTACCAAAACGTGAGCATAAATGATTTAGTCACCTAAAGCACAAGACAAATCCACGACGCCAAATATTATGACATAATACTTAAACGGTCCCTGGTCACATTACGACGACCTCGAAAAACCGTGTCAACTTTAAATACATATCAGATTTCTTCATCATTCTGCATTAAATAATAAAAACAATTATGACGCCTACAGTCACGTACAAGATTTAAATGTATGTTAATGCATTCTGATTAGAAAACTCGATTTTAGAAGTAACTGCTGGAATTATGTGAAAGTCCACGCAACAAGATAGCCTTATTATGAGAAAAAAAAATGTTCCCGCCCGGGATCGAACCGGGGACCTTGTGCGTGTGAAGCACACGTGATAACCGCTACACCACGGAAACGTTGTGCACAGAGACCTTCAAAGTTTAGAGATACCTCCACACACCATGTGGTCATGAAAAGCATATCAGCGCGGCCTCGAAAATTGTGGGTATGCAGGAAGAAAACTCAATGTATTTTCTGGTATAGAGTCTGTAATGACACCAAATCACCAAATTTGCAAAAGAAAATTGATTTCCACAGTCCACACTGGTTCAGTGGTTGATCGTAGTCAGTACTGTGGCGATTATCATGTAATATCATGTAATATCCTGGCACTATCCTGCACTATCCGCGAACAACAAAATACATGAATCGGCTAGGGAGTTTTGCAAACATTTTCAAAACAGTCAGTCCAAAAGTTTATGGACAACCATTTAAGTCACCAACCAAACTCAGTGAAAACAACGTTAAATTTCCAACTAATTTTCCGATAGGAAAAATGCTGAAAATGCCTTGTTTTGGAAAGGGAATTCCCTTAACAATTATTATACGTACTGTCGTAGCAAGGACAAAAATAGACGAATCAGCAAAAAACTAAAAAAAAAACATGGCTTGAAAATCGTCAAAAATGCTACAATTCACGAACCAAGAGAGACAGCAGGGAAAGATAAAACTTTCTTGGCGAATCCCGTTGTAAATAAGTCACAATAATGCATCGGGATATATCGACAGTTTTTCCCCATTTTTCGGGGCATGTCTTCCCGAGGGTATTTTTGCGAGGTTGAAATTTTTCGAGAGAAACGGGAGCCATTCTGGAATTCAGCCATGTTGAACTTATGAAGTCTCACCCTTGTTTCCACGAAAAACGCTTTTCAGTGGATGTATTTTTGGAAAAGGGGGGTGTCATTGATTTGTGTCATAGGGTCTGCGTTACAGTGTATATGGCACGCTATTTGAGCACTCAACAAAGATCTTCGGAGAAAAAATGTATATTTTGTATCCTTAGGAGTGATTCTGGAAAGCATCACAAAGTGCAGTTTCCATGCAAAGAAGGTATTGGTAAAAAGCATGAAAAGGGAGAATTTTCTGTGTGTTAAGCCCAACTTAGATCTGTAGGCGAATAGTCGTTGTCGAGGCAACCGAGGATATGGTACATATAATTCGCATGACATCATTTCATAGGAAATGTGAGTCATGCGCGATTTCTAAGATCTATTCAAACGAAGTCTTACGTAAGACGTTCGATGCCCCTTGAGTCGTGAATTATGCTTGATTACAAATCGAGTATATCTTTAATACGTCCTCGAATGTAAATAACCGCGAAACCACTGCGGCTCGAAAGCAATCTCGCTATTTTTCATCTTTTTTATGGCTGGATAAACAAATCTTCAATATCCGAATGAAGTCTTGTTGACCACAGTGACCAAAAATCGAACATATGGACATGATATGAAACCTGGCTAATAAACAAAGAAATGTGATGCTGATTGGGAAGAAAATGATATAAGAACGAGCATTATACTTGTACACTGTGTATACATGCAACACGCATCGAAATATGACCCATTTTCAATATACATGTATCCCAAGTGTGAGTTATACAGGGTGATCATAAAGTCCTTCCCACATTACCAAAAAAATGGTCATAACATTCTTTTTATTTAACGTATTAGGGTATTAGTTTATATAATCCCACTGTAGTTTTAAAATGCTTCAATTGGGACACCCGCAACAACTTCAGGATAAGAGGATGACTGCAAAAGCATCTAAGGTTTATTAATTGAATCTAACATGACGTCATATTTCGTGCACTGAAATGGACGAAATTCAGTTTCAACTCGGCTGGCGGCAGCGAAACAAAATTTACGTTTGTATGACACATTTATTTATTTATATTGTTGTTTAAAAGGAGAATAAAACAGTTGGATACAAGCAGAAGGGTGAGGTTAGTAATTTACTCCAGTAATTCAATACAGACATAAGAAGGGGAGATGGAGGATGTGTGTACGATATTAAAGAAAGGTTGGTGACTGGAGTTTGTGGACTGGCAAGTGCATCTAAATTCACGATTGAGTTCATCAAAAAAGCAATATAAATTCAAAATTTCCTCAGGGACTGATCCCCTTTAAAGGCATATATGCAACAAAGTGGAGTGCAATATATCCCTCTCATTCAGACAATTTTGAATTTACCCATGATGCCATTGCATTCCCTCCCTCGTCAACAAAGTTTTTCTTAACAATTCAGTTTGGGAAGCCGTGCATTTCTATTGCTGAATTACAGGAAGGATATACATAACAGTAATGCTTATTTATATATTAGCATAGTTCCCAAACTTAGAACTAATATGACAAAATTCAGAATGAGATCGGGTACGAGATTGATTAAAAACCTGATCAAAGCAAGCCTTGATATCCGTCAAGAATGCGCTTTGAATAAATAATACAGCGTACTTACATGTACATGTAGGTGTGTTTTGGTATTGTCTCTGTCCCAACATAGACAATCGTAGGCTGGCAGTGATTGCCTGGTTATTAGAGGCAGTTAAATTATAAATGGTTTGCTTAGCTTAAACTTAGGTTGGCATTTACTTGACTGGTGGAAATAACCAGCTAAAATTAATTACAAACAGACCGTTTGCATTTGCATTCCCCAGTTTCTCCTTTTGTTTGACAGACCATACGACACATGTAATTATTGTCAATTCTAAGCATATAGAGTTTAAGATATTAGTATTGCACCAAAGTATAGCCTAATACTAAGTTTAATTTACATTTGCTTAAAAAGGATATAACTAACTGAATCGTTTATCTACATATTTATGAAATTTTGGATAAGTCAAGATTTGCGTCTATTCGTACACAACAATGCTTCACAATGATTTTAGTTCCATTTCGTTGTAATTGCGCAAATTCCGTATCGCGCCTAAAAATATAGTGCCATTAAATATAACAGAATGTGAAAATACAGGCTCATACATTCAACACAAGAGCCACCGTCTGCCCGTTCATGTATTCAATAATGGGCAGTGAAAACCAACGACACAACTGCCATGGTCATCGAGCCAATGTCATGGCACAAATATTCGTAAAAAAAAATTCCAATACACCCATGAAACGGTTCAGCAAATCAATTATGCTTCTGTGATGACGATGTCAAAAATTCGGATTTGGGAAAGAAAATCAGATACTGGAGTAGGGATCGTAATGAAACAGACAGCAATGGGATCATGAAAACCCAGGCTGCATGCTGGCAACTGAGGAAGTTAAGATTATCATGCATGATCAGACCCATACAGCTTGGTGGGCATGATGAGCTAGTGGTCACGAAAGAAATAGATGATGACCTATAGGGGGTCACTAGAGAAATGCACTTGGAGGAGCTTCAAGGATGCTTACAATTTACAACAGAATGTGAGTTAAGTTGTCGATGCAATGATGGTGAGGGCGGCGAATGTGCAAAGTGATCATAAAGTCTAACCCTCGTTACGTGTAAAACATTAATTTAAAAAATATTAGAGATTATATTGAGCTTTTCTCTGCATAGACGCCATTTTGTATTATTGTGGTTACAGCGCCGCCTGTTGGTACTCCCTGTGAACGAAATACATGAAATAAACTTTCTACCTGTTCCCAAAATATGGTCCCTTGTAACTGCGACAATTTTTACAAAAATAATTTGTGCAAATAGAGTAGGACTTCGTGATCATCTTCTACATTAAGCAACTTAAGTCTTCAGTTCCACACACTTATTTTCAGAACAATCACATTCATAGGGACTTGCTCATCCATTTCATCTGGCAAACTTTTGAAACAAAAAGTCTAGACATGCCACATGATAAATTCAGCCTGGGAAAGGCTTCACTGCAATCATAGCTATTGATCACGTGCATATGTATTATTTGCTCTGTTTTGAATCGTGTTTCTTTGTTTGGCAACCTGTAAGCATTCTCCGATTTGAACTCACCATTCTATTTATATCTGCTGTACGTTGTTGGTGTATCGTTAATGCACTTTAACGTGCGCTTTACAAGTTGTACTTCCAATCAAGGTACATGTCCCCCAAGAGCGACGGGAACATTTGGATGAAAATATTTTATAGAGAAAAATCGATTAAAGTCAAAATGAACCTATGAAATAGGTTGGACACCGCAAGAGTTGCCTTGACAATGGCCTATAGAATGACACTTAACCCAGCGAGGGTTTTCGAAGAATGCAATGTTACTAATAAATGCTTCGCCATTAAGCAGCAGGTAGATGGGGGTTGTCCGCTAAACAGACGGTTGGATTTTTTTTATTAAGGAACGAAACATTGGAACACAGAATTGTATGAAGCAACGATGAAATAAAACGACTTTTAAGAAATTATGGTTCCTTCTTCCAACGTAAAACGCGAGCGAGTCCCTGACATTTTACAGCCACCACCTATTCGGACAAGACGGTCCAAATGCCTATCTAGACAAAATCTTTGAGATATATGGGTGCCTGAGCAGATGGAAATCTGCGGAAAAAAACCCAAAATGAATCAAGAATTATTAGAACGGGCGACGTTTGTACTGATTCATTCAGTTGAACATCAATTAAGTCATAGCAAGGAGAACTAATTATAGTAGTTATTTATGCCTTCGGAATATGCTCTGCTCTTAATGTGCAGGAACGATTTATATTTCAAGCATACTTGTCCATACTGACAAGTAAGGGTAGTATCACAGACCATTTTGATGGCACATTGGGGTATCACAGAACATGTGATGCATATTCATAGTGCTAATTAGCTGCATCAATTTACAGCTACAGGTTGCCATTAACTTGTATGGTTCAAAGCTCACTCATACTCAATTGTGCAGAAAACTGAGCATTTAGTAATTATCCCCATCCTCGGCATGTTTCCAAAATCACACCTCAAAATCAGCTTTGTAAAAGCACTTTTTACTGCAAATATCCTCTACAGATTTGGTTGTGTGAAGTTGTAAACCAACATCACATTGTGCATCTAATTAACAATTTTTTGCAGTGTAGTACACGAAAGCGACACCGTTCTAGCTAGTTGTTGCAATTTACCCTTGTAGTTTCTCTGCATTTAACCTAACTTTAATTAACATAAAATGCTTGTATATAAAGCTGCCCCTAACCGCCAGGCAATCACAGTGTCCATATCGGAGCAGGACATATTATCCAGTACTAATGCTGCTGCAATGGAAATAAAATGATCAATAAGCTCGCATAACTGAAGTACTCAGAAACTAAAGAACTGAAGAAACAGAGCCAGAAATCTTACATCCGGTCAAATAGGAACAATTCATTTTGACTTTTCTGAATCAAACTACATGAATCTTTTTTATGGCTGGATGTCAAGTCCTTTTAAGAACTTTGTTAACAACACATTTGTATTTAAATTTCCACCCATATTTTCCACGCGGGGATACGAAGCACTTCGAGACCATTCATTATTTTAGCTCAAAGGATCCAATAAATATGCATAAGAGGCCATAAATGACATTTTGCGAACATAAACTAAACTCGTAGGATGGAGGAAAAAAAATGTAACAGGATTACAAAAGCCAAAGGGGTCTTCGCGATAGTCCACGCTCCATAAACGCCTAACATGTCAAGTGCATTTTCAGCAGAACCAAGGGGAATTGGGGAATATATTGAAAGTTTTTAAAAGAATTTACGTCAAATTCAAACTCAACTTGACCTTAGCTAGACACTTCACGTAGGCTTAGTGCCAGAAATGTCACGTGGCCTACGAGCTCGCTAAAACGAATATAGACAAGATGCATCATTGCGCTGTGACCAATTCAAGCATTGTCAAAATAAATCCAATTTTTAGGCCCCGAAAAAGGATGAAAAAATGCCAAGAAATGGCGGATACATGTACATAAGGCAGTGAGAAGATTGCTGGAAAACTTCTATTAATGTGAAAGTGGATGAAAATGCGTCACTTTCGAACAGAAGAGGAATTTCTGAAAAGCCAATTCGGTCGCACGGGTCCACTGGGGTGAATTTCAATTTTTTTAACTTGAAAAAAAAATGTGTCTTCTTGACGTTATGTCACGTAGGTGCACTCGAACATGGGATGGCGTGCAATATATGCGAAATCAGACGAAAAATGGCCAATATTCCCCTGACGTGTGCATATAGCGAACATATATATTGCATATAAATAACAACACGAATTCGTGTAAACATTGCCATAGGGTTGATATAAGCTACATCTAAATATGAGTAAAGAAAAAAGACCTTTCTTTTATAACTCCTATTGATCTAGAAGGTGACATCGATTTCGCGGATGACAAAGTTTAACGGAAGCTATTCCTTGGCAATAGAGAAAGGACCTCCGAATCGTGGGCGTTGAAGTTTTCCAACCAAAGGGCATAAAATGAAGAGGTGTTCCTGATGTCACACATTTTTAAAATGTTCGTGACTATTTCATATCTACATGTTTGAAATCTTCGATATGATTGACAATGTCCACCAGATGGCAGGCTTGTTCTTACTACCCTTAACCTAGCTGACTTCAATTCAACTCAGTACAGACAATCACTATGTGGATACCAAGTGGTGGGGGTGTTATTGAGCATAGCAAGATGGGATTACTATGTCAGGTTAAGAATAGTTTGAACCAGTTTGCCATCTGGTTGACGTTCTGAATCACATCACTAGTACTTGTGTTAATCATGTATTAGTGCATCCCATGATTAAAATCTGATGCTTTTCTCACTTGAATACATGCCAGTCTTACAAGTTGGCTTAGTAATACATTTCCTAACATGAAGAATCCTAGCCTACTTTTTTAGGGGAACTAAATTATGTAGTGCTAGACAAATAATCAATCGGTATAAATATAATACCCTCATGTGGTGTTTAAAGTCAAGAGGGACGCTTGTCCGATCTCCATAAAGGATTCACTGTTTTAATGAATATTAATTTCCCTGATGTCAACGCTTATTAATTACACTCAACTGTCCACAAAAAACACGTTGTTTTTAAACTATATACAGGATGCACCGCAAGCTGTAATCTTAACCACCATCAAAACTTCAAGGAGTTCAAATTTAACCAGCTCGATCAGAAATGCCGCTTCAGATTAGTTTTGATTTGGATAAACACATACAAAAACATCAGATGCTTCAATACTAAAATTGGGGGAAGCTGTGCCTTCGATGTGAAGCTGATAATTTTCTCGCATAATTGTTTTTCAAAAATGTTACCATGGCAGTTGCAACGCCTGGCTTTCAGGGGTGCCCAAGTAAGGAGGTCGGACGGCGTATAAATAAGCCTTCGAAGGACAATTTTAAGCCGTGTTTGTCAGCATCTAACATGCATAAAATAACGTTCGCATCTTCACCGTTTGCATCACTTACACGAAAACTTGGTGCGAAGGCTAGACAAATATACCGCAGGAAGATGTAACTTGTTGGCGAGACTGTCGCACTGTTGCGAGGCGAGGATAGTGACATAGACACGCTTTATGCCAACTAACAGTGGTGGAAGAAGAAACACAAAAGGTAAAGGCCACGCGTGTTATATTAAAACTAGCGAATATACATGTATAGTATGCTAGGCAGTATTTCCAGAGTTGCTCAAAACATCGTTTATTATGAAATGGGAACATCGTGTCGAGTCATGTTGTTATTAAGTTTGCCCTGTGCATCTTACATCGCATTCAGGAGGTGCATCTCAATACCAAATCATTACTAACGAGATAATAACTCCCAAATAGAAGGTATATGATGATGCATACAGGGTGATCAAACGGGTTGGTTCTATGGGATGATATAATGGCAAGTCAGGTGTGCTCTTTTTAATTAATTTCGATTACATTGAACAGCTCCATCATGGTAACGCGAAATTTATCTCGTAAGCTAGTAATGTTACAACAATAACTTCAATTTGAAAGTTGTAAAGGAGCACGACATTAGTCTAACAACGGTTCACTAGGGAACGCTTGTGTAAAACCAGAATTTTGGTTCACTTGGTATAAATGCAGTATTTGAGTAAAGGCTCATCACAGTATGGAACAGAGATGTTCCATAGTCCATATTGTGATTGTTCAAATGATAACATGGCAGCATGTGTATAGCAAAACATATACTTGTAGACCCGTATAGCACAACAGCGCAAAAACTACTAAATATTAAACACGTGGACTGGTGAAGTGCAGAGATAATGCACGCTGCGTTGTACTGTTCAAGCTTTGATATCGTTCTTACACAGTCATTTCTCATGATCATTGATCGTGTTCCTTAACAGCAAGGTATCATCAAGCGCTAGGCGTTAACACCGTACATTTTCATAAGAAAAGTTAAGATGCTTTTCCATCATACCACACCATTAGTAGGCTAGGTTAATGAAGTACTGAAACCACTGCATAAACACAAGTTATGCTGCATAAAGCTAGCCTGACGTATTACTCAAAGTCTTTGAAAATGATTTTACAATACTGATCAATCTGGTTTTCACAGATTTTATGTCCTCACTCATGTGTCAATTGTTGAATTCACACCACTCCCCAAGTAGTTTTTTCTGAAACATCTTTGTACTTGGGTGGCATGTCATTCTGATGCATTTTACCTTATTTTACTGATCTATTTACCTGCACATTCTGTATACCTTTAATGTGACATTTTAGCACTTGGGTAACTACCCACAAGTTGTTATACCAGACTAAAAATAACTGGCAGAAAGGTATTCAAACTTTCAGCGCCAAATTCGTGTAAGGAACATGTACACTTTTAAAACCAATCATTTCATGCAAATAATATGATTTTGAAGTTCAGACCATGCGTCTCATGTTAACACATCCACCGTTTCTCCACAATTCCACATACAGACCAATTTCACAGATAGCGTCTACTCTCTTAATTTATGCGTCTCATCGGGTAGACACACGTGTAAAATATAATTAATTGCAAAGGAAACATTGATTGCTTCGAAGGCGTTCGTTAAATATATAGCGTTAAGAGTTCACTTACCAAACGATGGCTAATTCAAAATCTAAAACAGCTAGCGACTTACCTAAAAAAAGAAAAGAAAATTACGCGCAATTAGCAACATCTCACAAACAGAAAATCGATCGGCTGCCATTTATCAAGCTCAAAATGTGCCCGAGCATTATCAATATATTTCCAGCTGACTGAGAAAAGGCTCTGGAACGAACGCCCACTCGGCCCTTATAACATCTGTTTATTATCAGCTCGCCCTTAATGATGTATGCCTGTCTGACGAAACAATGGCGAGTCAGGCTCTGTTATTTGAGATGGAAAATGAACAACAACAACAACCACCTTTTATTTGTCTACGAGACGTTATTTTGACTCCGTCGGTTACGAAATCGGATATCCATAATTGGTATTATGCCCTCACTGTACTATTGGACTATCCTACTCGTATACATGCAGTAATCCTATAGCAGCTTCTTGCGGTTGGCAAGATTAGGCGTTTCGGGCGTGGTAAGGGTTTAAGGTTTTGGCTTAACCTCGATAAATTTGGCCTATTATCTGAGCAAACTGTTGGCTGTAATTAAGACACAATAGGTATGTTCGGCAATTACGAACTACGCTCGTACGCCCGCTGGGCAAATCAAGTCAGTCATTAAAGGTGAATTCTGCCCCAGCCAATATTTTAGCAACTACACTAATTTTTGCGACCAACTAAATTTCTAATAATCTCACTACAAAATCAATATATACAGAGTGTCCATTAGGTCATATTAAAAAGTAGGGATATGCCCTGACCCCACCCCAAATATGCATAAAATACAAATGTATTTCAACCCAAACTTGGCTAGTAGGCATGAATAACAGATGTCCCAGTGGACACAATTTATCTTTTTTGTGGCTTTTTCAATTCTTTTTCGATTTATTCCTAACTTTCTCATTTAGCTGCCCCTAGCCATCGGGCAAACACTGCCAGCCTCGAACTTTACTACTGCTTTCGAACGAGCGCACTCGAAACCGGTTTTCAACGCACCATGTAATTGATAAAGGGGAGGGGATGACCATATTGCAATTATGATGCCACGCCTATTGCACGTGTGAAAACCACGAAATCGGTTGAAGACAGTTTCAAGCGTCCTCGTGCGTAAGCAGTGATATTGCAAGAAAACGTTCAATTGTTGACGTCGTTTATGAACGGTCCCTGCACAGATGTAGTCGTTTTTGCCACTGCATGTAATAAGACGTGTTTACCATAAATAGTTCCTGGGAATCAATGTGTCTATGGCATGGCTCATGCCAAGTTAAAAAGACCTTGCTCATCATATTTGAGGATTAGGCGATGAGGCAACGAAAAATTTAGAAGTTACACAATTTCGATTCCAGGAAAATATTTGGAGCCAAGTCTGTCCGGATGCAAAATAGACACCCTGATTATTCCAAGAACAGAGAACAAAAAATTCTCAATTTCCAGGAGTTTGTTTTGTCCCCAAAAGAAAATGGCTGCCATAACGAAAAGGGCAATTGAGAATTTCCAGCAAAACTAACTCTGTACATGGATGTCGAATAAACAAATGGCGTTTTGTGCGGTATTAAAAACAACAACTGCTTATAAAAAAACACATTCAGAGCTAAAGGTTTTCACCAGCCCCTATCATCTAAAGGCCCCTGCGACTACCTGCACACGTGTAACAGTTAGCCATGTTGAGATGCACGAAATTGCATATCAGTTTAGTTCATGGAGAAAAACGCCAAAAATAGCCATCGAAAGCGAGATCACATTGAAAAATGCACCGTGATACGCTTTTATTATCACATTTTGTTTTATTAAATTTCACCGGGGAGTCTTTATGGATTTTCAGATTTTCGTTTATATTCTTTTCGACGCATTTCTTGCCGTTACGCTGTTTATGTTTCAAAATACAGTTTTAAATGGATTTCATGGAATAGTCCATCACGCTGGTGCTAAATGTTTCAATTTAGCGAAAGTGAAATTATATGGACGTACACACGTACATGTAGATAAGGTTCAAGCCACGTAAGCTGTATATTACGAACAACACGAGATGGAACAATATTTCAGGCAGAGATTTTGGTTTTAATAACGACGATAAATTTAAACGCAGATATACTAATCCCTACATATATTTGAATACACGCACTTAATAAAGTAACCCAGAATTATACGCTGTATACTTCATTCAGAGTATCATCGCTCTAGCTCAACCAAAGAACGTCCACGTGTTTTACTCACTGCTTTCGAAACATATTATCTCGTATAAATCGTAATTTTACTAATGAACACAAATGAGCCACTAGATGGCATGCAAGTCCCATGTCCCCTTTTTGTCGCATTTTCAATGAAAACTGAGATAACCAAAGGAAATCGAACAAAGGTATGGATGTCAAGTGCCTTAAATTACATGTATCACAAAATGTCTGTCATTCTGATCATGTCATTGTGGGTATAGGGCTGGTTTTTGTCGTTTTTGTAGAAAAGCCATGGTAGAATTTTGACTAAAACTTTTTTTAATTTGCTGTAAACACCCAGAAAAAATCTGCTTGCATTTGTCTTACGAGAGTTTTCTTCTGCCACAACATCTTTACATTTTTAAGACTATATATAGAATGCTCAGAAAAGCCTCCATTTTTGGAACATATTTTTGTGAAAGAATTCACAAAAACACTTCACAAAGTTTACGTTTTGGAAAGCTGCCTGCCTCATTAATAACGAATAATCGTCCTTAATTAACCTGTCTTAAGACGCTAACAAATTCGTGCTCAAGAAACGCAACAATAGCTTATGCGTGTATTCAAAGTATGCTTACAGTGCACTATGTACAATTGTATAGCGTGAGTCGCTAAACTAGAGAATTTCTAGCAATTATGATAAAAGGATTAATCCGCTAACCCAAACTCACGCTCGGTTTCACATCTGGGATAAAAAGGATCCTTACTTTTGGACACTGCAGTCATGCACTTGGAAACTGCACCCATCAAAGATGGATAATGTCCTGTCAAAGTGATGGATGACAAAAGATGCGCCAAACACCACGGATACAATTAGAAACCATTGCAGGCCAGATTCTTGCACTTATCCATCCGAGCGAATTTATATTGTGTATAGAGGGACATTCGCCGATCATGCATTCCTATCCTCGCTTTGTCAAATGTATAACAAACGACATATTTTTATAAAGTTATTGTGGAATATAAACAGAGTACATTTCCTATTGCCCTGCTCCAACAGAGACAACATGAGAAAGTGGGCTTCTCCTATCGGTTCGCAGGTCGCCAGAGATTTCCTGGCAGTTAGGGGTAGCTAAATCAGAAATTGCCTTGTTATGTTTGTTTATGCTAGACCAATCACAGAAACAAAGGAAAAATTCCGACAGTAGTCATTCTTCAATGCTAGACGAGTAGGTTTGAGGGCCGATTAATATTTGAAGAGTTATTTTTAATTCAAGCAGCAGTTTATGTTCCTTAATTTCTATAAGCAATAAAATGGAGAATAGCACAGGCAAACGATAAAACGATATAACCCAGCTAATGTGCATGAATGCATGATTTAAGTTCAACTTGGATGGTTTTACGAAATTCGGGATTTCATATACAGACGTTTATCATGATACAACAATTATCGTGAAAACTAGACATTTTATATTAAAAAAATATTTTGTTAAACAAATGTTAGTTTCTTACGGAGTTAAGTTGAATGACATAATTTATTTTGTAGTCAGAAGTCATTGCCAATGCCATTTAAAGGTCAACCCTATATATTTTTAATTAGCATCTACTATTTTCCATACAGAATCTTATTATACACAAAAAATAAGCAACTTTTGCCTGAAACATTTTTTGATGTACTTATTAACATGACTGGAAAGTGGTCGGATCAAAAAGTGTTTTTAACAAACGTTGCTTATTTTTGTGTAGAGGGTGTAGACATTAATATTAAGTAAAGACATTAATGATTGTACCTAGAAAATTGTTCCCATACCTAATGATCATCAGTCCATCCCCATTTAATAGCGACGTAATTGACGATATAGCCCAACATTATAATACGGTGCTAAAGGGATATTAATATGGTAAAAAAGTTTGTTTAGACGATAAAGAACTGAACCGATTAATTACAAAAGTAATGCAAAACTCTTTAAATTTGTTAAAGTACATCGAAAAGTGGGTCGCTGGATTTTCGCATATACAGTAAAAATCTCCATTTTCACAATTTATCCGAAACGCCTGTAAAAAGGAGTCACAAGAAGCGTGATAATAAAGGTCGTGTAATTAAAAATAATTTATCATGCACTTAGGCACTTTGCAGGGCATTAGAAGTCTCATCGATGGAGGCAATTAGGCGCAACATGTGCTCAATTATGGCTCATCTATTTTCAGTTTCCTTATTTTTAACGTTTTCGCCCCCTGGCATAAATATCTCCCTACCTGAATATGAATATTTAAAATGATCCCTAGGATAACAAATAGTGATAATCCGGCTCACACGCAGCTGCGCACAAAAATTCAAAGCGATATAACGAAATCTCGTTGTGGAAGAAAAGTTATTTACACAGGCTGTTGCACACAGAGAAAATCTACCAAACAGATGACTCGAAGATTTATATTGGAAATGATCCTAAAAACCCAGCAAATCCGCCAAATGCGAAACAGCCGACCTCGTATACATTTTACTTAGCTCGTATTTAGTCGAGACACGAAAAAGACGTGCAATTTTTTCAGATTATTTTCAATTTATGTTGGCAGGAGTCGTATATGGCGTCAACTGCATGACACTTGGCATGATCGCCTCATGCATAATGAGGCTTTTACTGGCTAAGAAGACAACAATGTGTTACGAAAGATATTTTCGTACATTTCATGGGTATCTATAGACGTAACATTTAACTCGCTCATTGCTGCTCAACTTTTCAAAAACAAAAAAGACGACTAAACAGTTATGTACAAGAGATATTCGAACAAGAAACTGAAAGAGAAGTATAGGGTTGTTATAGACGATAAGTTAGGTTTTAAAAACTTGAAAAGTTGTGATTTTCAAAATAACTAATAGAATCGATCGCGTCATATACGATACGTAACACTCGAGTTTTACAACAGGTACATGTAGGTCTATGAAAACGTCTTTACAACACGTATAAAAAACGCTCGCAATTTAGCATTTAGGTCCATTCCCGCTTGCATAACATGTAAAGTTGCAAGTGCAAGTAAAACTTAAGTGTTTTGCACATCAATCGATTGGGCTGGGGAACAGCCAATCAGAAAGATTCAGCTAACAGATTAGTTCTTTCAGGCTATTCAGCACATAGTTGGTGACAGGAAAATGGTTGCCATACTTGCAGAAGTGGAGCGACTGACGTGATCAATCGCAAACAGGCGATTCTATTGGTCTGTTTGAACTTCCCAGTCCATCCTTGATTTGGACCTAGTATAACGAGCAGTTAGTTGGGAGAAGTTCAATTACATGGACTACACTGTATACATGTACGTACATTCTGAATTATCTTAGTTAAGCAATTCAGACGCGACTTAGCAACTTTATCGACAATTTTCCACGAGTTTTCCTGAATTGCATCAAATGCAACAGTGGATGAATTTGGTATTCATGTATTCCGATTTAAGTTTTTTTTCCCTTTTCTCTGTTTACATTCGATAGGCAATGTCAACGGCGCGATAACACATGAATATATAATCAAAGCGATGGGCCTAGAGGTCACAACCTTCCCAACAGCAGGTATCGATAAATTTTTTTATCCTCGCCTTTCAAAAACGCCAACATCTTGAAAGCTGCATGTCTTCAAACCGAACCAATATCACAATTTTCTTCGCTACTTCGCCGCAGAAGAGACTTCAATTTTATTGATGATACCAACTCGACCACAGGTTAAAAAGCCACTCAGCGAATTATGGGGGAGGAGGGGAAACGATCGCCAGGGGTCGCTCATAAAATAGCGTCTTGTCACATTCGTATTGATGACATTTCCCGAGTGCGAGTACTTCGATGAGTGAGGATGACTCATCATCCTCAGAATCGAGTCATTAAGGAGTTAATGTTGCACTTATTTAAGAAACGCCATAGATCACGTAATGGCGCGAAGTAGACGCGAAAGATCTCGATTAAACCTAATTGTGTCATAAGTCACAATTAACTCGAACAAGAAACGCATTATAGTCGTTTTAATTGAAATGAACTCGTCGTTCGCATTGAAATTTTATGCATTCGGGAGCAGCAGTTCTATTTCCTTCACCATGAGCAACTTACTTAATTTAAACTGTTTTTAAACCCTTGCGTCTAGGAAGTGACCTACATAAGAATGCCATCAGACAGCAGCGAAGCTATTAACAAGTCCATGAAAGGATTTGTTTGATAAAGTTAGTGCTTTTTTAAAGAAATGGCCTGTAACGCTACTGTTAACAGAGTTTTCTAGTGTTTATACTTTAGATAGACAGCGAGCAGCGACGAACATATGAAATCAAATTTGACTGTAATGAAACCCTCCCGAAGTTTTATTACAACAATTAACATTTAGTTAAGAAACGACAAAAGTTTTCTAATGAAATTCCAAAAAAAAAGCTTTGGAATTTCACCTACTAGTATTTACCAAGATCCCATTACATTTTGTGAAGCCTTTCAGCAAAAGATAACATCAACATGAGGTGGACTCATCAACTCCACATGCAAAATTTTTATTTGGATATAAATTTAAAAAAATTTGGAACTTCTCCATAATGTTAAAGGTTTGTCATTACGACTAAGCTAATAATAATAATATTTATTTTGGACAGAAACGAGCTGGAATTCATATAATGTGTAAAAATAATGTGAAAAACAACCATCAAATTGTTGTAAAATTATGCAAACTGCAGGTGATTGATTACCCTCACCTCCAAAATGATCCCTGATCACATCACGTGATTCGAATAGTTGCTCATATCTGAAGCTGATAACTGAAACAGTTTAGTTCACCTAGTTTATGTAACTGCCAATCTCAGCCGTGCATACTGCAAATAGCAATGATTTCAAATATGCGCAACACACATGAGATGAGTGTTTAAAATCAATATGTATCGGTGGTTGCATACGCTACATAAATCTTGATCTGGCTCGAAGATCTTTTCCTTGAAGATGACTGAATTGATTTCTTAGAATGACATAGTACAGCAGCGGTAACTTCGAAAAACTGTTGAAATATGAACCTTAATATAATCCTTGCCAACATTTCCCTTCGAGTGCAATTCAGCTTGTTTTCAGATCATGGATTTGAGCATCCTTTCCTTTCTGGGATGGCAAAAAGACCAGAAAAAGACTATACCTATATATATAAGCTATGCGCTGTATTTTTATGCTTATTTTCACAAATGGACGGATATCAGTATAAATGTGTGATTGTGACATATCAACATCATATAAACAGCAGATGGCGCTGTGCTTGAGATGTTCATTTTTTTGAAAACAAAGCACATTCACGCTATTCTAAACTACAAGGTAAAGGCTTACGCCCAAGCTTATAACTTAACTTAAATAAAGCTCCATTACACCAAATGAACCTACATGACTGGCAATAAACTCGTTATGGTGACATGTGTCAAGCCTCCAGAGTCATGCTTGGATTAATCGCAAGTAAAGTAACGTAACGGTATGCAAAACGGGTTTACATGACTTTCTCAGACTAATGTACGTGGTTTCCTAACGAGCTTTGGTGTAGCTTTCACTTTCAAAAATGTAATATCTCGGCTGTATTCTCCCAACACACATCATGCTCTTTATGGCAACCACGCATGAAAAGCATGGCTAGTGTTTTTTATTTGACAACTTGCAGTACAAGTGTATCCGAGCAAGATGATATATCCTAAACTTACAACGATGCAAAGTGTAATTCCCCGCTAATTAAAAGTTTCACGAACCTCGTTTGCCAGACAGACTCATAAGGAATTGCTTATTTCGGACTAGAAGCTGCAGCTAAATTGAGCTTTGTCCATATTGCCGTATAATGTATAATAGAAGTCTATTTGGAGGAAGACGGGCTTATGCGATAAGCGGTAAAGGGACGGACAAGTTAATTAACTCCATCCCATCGTAAAAGCCACCACGTTAGTTGACGAAAAACAATGTTGCTTAACAAATTAATGGATGATGGAAACGACAACGCCTTAACAAGATTCGAGCTTAATGCTCCGTGAAATTTGCCTAAACAACAAAAACACCTTGTCGTAATAGGATTCGGGCAGCTTGCAAAGAAAGTCGACCGCAAAAATGGGCCTATGTATGAATCATAAAGTTGGTCTAAACATGACGAATTAAAAAATATTGCTCGCGATACATCTTCCGTTACTAATAGTCAAGACTGGTATCCTGGATGTTCACGATAACTACGACATACATTGTCGGAAAACAGACCTACCCCGCTTAATGCAATCAGAAATTCGAGTTATTATTTTGTCTGAAATAACATGTAATGCATTTCGTTACATTTACGCACGTTTACGGCACGTCAATAAACCGGTAAAAGTGTTTTTAAAAGAAGTACACGTACAATTTCGATGAATGAAAATCATCATAAAAAACTAATTATATCATTTCGAAGAAATTGGAATTGGTGCGCTGTATTGATGCGTACAGCACTTAGCAGTTATGCATGCTACATACTGTATATACTTTAAAGTTATTCATTATACTGTAATATCAAGGTGCAATGTGCTTGTACATGTATTGCACGTGTATTTGCATCCCTAATTTGGAAGCTTCAATATCAACATGCAATGCTTTGGTAATGTGTAAATGTATACAACTCTACTGGCCTATAGTACTCCAGAATCACACCTGTCATATTGTAGCTGTTTGAATGCTTACTTTTTACTGCTATTTTTTATTTATCCGAACCTAGTCTAAACGAACCTAAAAAATGTAATTTCTCATTAACTGACCCTGATTACCAGGCAATCACTGCAAGCCAAGAACCGTTAGGAGAAGGCCACTTAGAATATTTTAGGGGGGAAAATGAATATACTGTACTACACAGACAGCATCTTCCAAGTGGGATGAGATTTTTATTGCCAAACTTGTGTTAGAGTCCCCATACCTCTCGCCCTATAAACTTAATAAGCTCGTTGAAACCCTGCGGCTGCTGGGCTGTAATGCATATTCAAACACAAATTAAATTGACATGCCCTAATTAATAGTCTCGAGCATCAGACGGGTTATCCCTGTCCATACGTGGGGCTGCATCGATAAAATATTCGAGCCTGAATTCCCCCGTTAATCGTATAATTAATTATATCGCATCATATCTAAGATTACTTTCGCTAATGGCTATTTTTGTTGCATCTTCAAAAATCCTCGTTGGCATATCGAATAGATGCTCCAGGATTTATTATCGAAAGGATAGACTATCCAACGAGACCACTATAAGGATTTATGGTCGTCTACCTGCTCCCTTTTGCATTTCCACACTTGGTGCAACGTGGCTTTAGTTGAGATCATGAAAGGTCGTGCGAATGAAGACCAAAAAACCACTGATGGCTTCTGGCGTTCATCCCACATGTCATGGGTCTTCACCATGGCAATTGTCTAGGGAATCGATTCGGTTTGTTAATTCATTGCTTGTAATTTCATCGAGCAACAGTTCGCTATTCAGGGGTTTGCTGAATATTTCACGCTATTTCTCCGGCTTCTTCGCAACTTTCCCCTATTTTCAATTGAAATCCAAGGCGAAGCAAAAGGCAGCAAAGCGTGCTACGTAAGAGGCCCCGAAATAAAGGCAACCAAGTGGCACATGAATAATCGCTATACGCCATAAAGAGCGCCTTTGTTAGGGCATAAACTTCATTTAAATATCAACAGCTTCTTTGTTTTATAAAGTCATTCCCTCAGCCCGCGTCTAGTCAATAGTCTCGATCAAAATTTAACGTTAGTGAAACTTTCCCCAAATGGAATTAAATTGCTTACCCAATTTGGTTCATTTTTATCAAATACACACTGAAGTAAATACACGTATAGAAGTTATAGGGTGATGATGAGTCCGAAACAAGGATCAAAATTTTAAAGAGATAAAAAGGCAGTACATTTTTTTCGCTCGCTAATATCATGAGGGATTTTCAGATCGACATACATGTATATCTTAAACAGGGTGATCATAACTACCTTTCCTAATTACGAAAAGTAATTTAAAAAGCTGTTATTTCTAAGAAACACATTTCGGAATAATGGATCAAACGTTCATTTGATGTATGCAGTTCACAGGAAGCGCTAGCAAATGGCGTTTTAATCCATAGACTCTAAAAAGGCATCTATATGTAGCTAGTCCATAATTGACACTTATTAATCATGCACGAACTCCATTGGCATTTGCATGTAAATCAGCAAACTGATCGAAATGAGTAATGGTACGATCGTATTTGGTCGTAAGACAAATGACAGTCGACAGCAGCGTTCGCCTAACATGCCAAAACGAAACTTTTAACTTGGTATTTTTCTTTTAAAAACTGGTACTATTAATTTAAAATCCATTGAGAGTGGATGGGGCGACTTATTAAGATTAATTTAACGGTGGGAATGCAACTTGCAAAACGTTGGGAAAACCGCTCAGGAGTCCAATGTTCTTCCCCTGGCTTCTAACGAGTTCTTACAATAAGTCAATTAGCGTCAATTTACTGTCTACTTGACGGGCAGTACACCGTCCTCACGTGAATTGGTCTTTAGTGAAATAAACAATCAGACGTAATGACAAATATGCGCTAAACCAACCTAAGGGCATACCGACGTGAGTTGCTTGCGAATGTAGCAAAAAGTCGTTACAATCGGTAAATAAAAAACAGGAAAAACACTTTGCAGGAGGCTCATCTACCAATGCAGTAGTTCAAAGCACTGGACATAAATATACAATAAACAATATGTGAAATCCCGGAAATCGAGAAAATCTTTTTTTTTATTTCTGAAACCTATTGTTTCTAAATAGCAACTTGTGGCCATCCGCATGCACTCGTGCATCAATTGATGACCTTGACTAACAAACTGTGCCTTGCAATTATTAGTAGTGATGCCAACAATGCCTGCAGTGATTGCCTCCAATAAGGGGCATGTTTTTTACCCCTAACAAATCCCAACTCATTACAGTTAGAAAAAACGTATTTCCTTTTTTGTGGAATTATGAAACAGTGGGCAGAAGAAGAATTCCTCTCGGTGCACAACGTGAAGGATGTGCATTAATATAAAGTCAAAATATTAGCTGGGATTGGAGCTGCATGTGCTGTATTATCAACATCATTATTGCTCGTACAGAAGAGGAGATTTACGAGCTAAAATAAGTGCGCAAACTAGGTGTTGAGGGCAACATGCTTCCAAGAAGAAAGAAATTGACTTCTAGGGGTTGCAACATCATTATGCTTTCACATCATTAAATTCAAATGTCGGCTGTGGGAATATTAGCGAGACAAAACAGAAATACTGTAAATATTAAAACCACGAAATAAAAAGGGAAGAAACGAGTAGTCTGACGCTTTAACGAACAACATCCCACCTGTTTTTATTCCGATTTCGAAATTGCCGATATCATTCGTCCGTGCAATAACAACAACAATAATAACAAAACGAGCAATAAAATTACCGTTAGACGATAATGCCTCAGTTCGTGTTGCAGTTAAGTTGCAGTTTTAAAACTCAACATGCTTTTTTGCCATAACATTTTCCGATGACAACAACTGTTATTATGCTCCTGAGCAAAGTGTTCACTAATTCGCTAATATGAGTTGGACAAATTAAACTACAGCCATATGTAATGCTAATACAGTGCACCTCTCCGCTTTTACATTTTTTATTTCCTGTATTTCTCCGCATTTCCTGGTCATGTGACCTCAAATTTCTGCGATTTTTGATGAACGCATTTACTATGGAATGTAAGATAGTATACCTGTACATCGCTAGAAAAAACATCTAATTTACTTACATAATCATCGATCCAGAGATATTTCTACTGTAAACATTTGTTTTCTATTCCTGCATGATTGTCATTTTGCTTACGCGGGTAGGATTTCGATAAATGTCCTGTTGTTGAAACATTTCAAAGACGGTTCGAAAATGAGTTAAATGTCCCAATAATCCATCAATGTCCATAATTTTCCCTCCATATGGCGCGCCACTATTTCATCGTCTCGATAACACTCAAATTGCTACTAATAAGTTATTCGTACGATGTCATCCTTCAGATGCGTCAAAATCCTCCATTAAACTTATTACGTAAAACATGTTGGAGGGCGGGCTTTTTTTTCGTGCACTTTCAATCAAAATCAAAACATCGTCTTCTCCAATTGCGCGATATTATATCAGCGTGCTGTGTGCATATTATACAAGAGGGGCAAATTATATACTCCATGCTTAAGTGCGGAGATACACGCAGGTTTCATAATGCGGAAAAGAAGACGAGTTGAAGGATGAGTGGAACATTTTCAATGATGAAGAATTTTGATTCGGTATTTAATAGGAGCTCATAACGACTCAATGAAAGGCCCTTCATAAAAATTAAATTGCCATGAAAGGATATTCAAAACGGAACCGAAGGTGCTGTTTCGAAGCACAAACAAGAAAACTTCATTAAGGCAACGCACCCACCTTCCGCCCACTCATTTTTAATCAATATAATGATGTGATCAAGGAACGGCTGTACGTGTCTTGGCATTTTATTATTTTCGATATAAATATGGCACTAGATTTGCCTCGCAAAGCATTAAGTACCTCTCAGTAGTGGGCAACAAAAAGCTAGCAATCGTTAGTGACGTCACAACATGGAGATTTAAAGGGTGGTTCGTAAAAACCAGAATTTTCAGTTTTTCAGTTTGAATAAAAAAATCACTGATACCCAGGTTTATCAGTTTGCCAGGTTGAGTAAAAATTCACTGATAGTTCCAGGTTTTTCAGTTGTCTAGCTTGAGTAAAAAATTCACTGATATGGCCAGGTTTCTCAGCTTTCTAGGCTGAGTAAAAAATTTACTGATGCTTCCATGTTTTCTATATAGTCATTATATACAAGTAGTCACCATGGAAGCTTCACAACCTACTCAAGTGGTGTTCCAGCGCCAGATATATTTTTTTAGTTTAAATCTCAGTTGGTCGACCAGAAGTCCTAAATTAGAAATTGTGCAGATTCTAAAAATGACCCATTATAATTGGAATATTCAATTCATTTCAATATACTACAATCAGAAAACGCACGAAAACAAGCGCGGAAAACGCCACGTGGTAGGGGGGATGAAATCCATCAAACCAATTTAACCCCAGCAACTCCCATCATTTCAATATGTTCAAACACAAAAACAAAATCTTTCTGGAATAAACAAAATCTGGCAAAATCTGAGCAGGGCATGATCCGCAGTGCAGCCACCGTTGCTGCGTTGGTTTTGAAACCAAATTACTTCTTTTTAATAGCTAAGATAGTTTTTTGTCTATTTGAGGGACTCAAGCAGAGAGGATACGTCTTTAAGCACCAACATTTTAAATACCCCAAGATTTTGCAGATTGCGAATTCTGAAGGGAAGGGCTTTCGCAGATCTATTTGCATAATTGCCTCCGCCGCCATAAACATTTCTTTAATTAATATCGTATCCGTTCGTGCACCTGACGACCTTAGTATAAATACGGAGGTATCTCAATATTAAATCCATCTTCGAGCAGATGGAGCTGCAGACGTGACTTGGATGCCTAATCCGAATGGGGAGGGGAAAAATAAACGAATTTCGGTAAAAACGACACGAGATGACACTTAACGATTTCATGGGGGTGGTCTTTGAAAGGCGGGTTATTAAGGTCTGGCTGGGCAAAAAAAACATTTTAGCGATTATTAATAGGTCAGGAATTCCGCCATATGTTATCGAAATGGAAAGTACTCTGAGCCTTTACACGTCACAGAATACAGAGTGGTCATAAAGTCCTCATACCCTCGTTACAACAATTAATTTTAGTGTATTTCAGGGTTTATACAGTTTGTCGTAATAAAAAATAACCTGCTGCAACCCCCTGTGAACAAAATAAAAATTTCAATATGAAATAATGAAATGAAAACTTCAGGAGTTCTACGTTCTCCCAAATTTGTTCCTCGTAAGTACTTTACCATTTCTTTAAATAAATTTTTGTAATGATTGCTTAAGACTTTATTATCACCCGGTGCTTTCGGTTTCTTCTTATTTTGTCCCAGAAGCACTTTAATAAGTTGAAAAACAAACAAATTTCCAAAGATTTTCCAAACTCAAGATGGTAAAAGCATTATGGTATCCAACGTGTAACTATTAAGCTCCGAGCCTCATTTAATTACCAGTTTGGTGTGTTTGTTATAACTCGATAGCACTGAAAACATTTCTCTACTATTCCACAATCATTTTTACTGTGAAAAATAAATAAAAATAACGAGACAAAAAGTTTCTTTTTATCACCGGACAATAATTGCTATATTGCACGTTAGTGACATTTCCGCGTTCGCTTATTGTGCCAATCATCGTCCTGTCACTTTTAAGAAAAGCAGTTCAGTTCAATGGCGACGCTTCCAATATGGACTATTTCCGAAGTCCTATATAGCTACGCTAGATGATGCCAATATTTTAGATTTTTTTTTCTGTTTTGGCAGTGCGTGCATTTGACACATCTGACATCAGAAGAGGCCACATAATCCCGATACGACAACGAACAATGTTGCGCAACAGCATAATGGTAGCGTTTCTGGCAAAAACTTGTTTGATTGAAAACCAAAAAGTGAAGTGTAGGCCCTAAATGCAACGCTTTTACATCAGAAACTATCGGCAAAGGGTATACATAAGTCAAAGAAGCGCGATCACGTCAGAGCCCAAAAAAATCAACGTTCGATACAAAAATAACAAAATCATTCGGTTCGTTCAACCGTAAAAGATTGTCGCTAGTTTACAAAAAGCCCCATTTTAATAAAACGAAATGTGACAATCATTCTTGCTTTAGGTAGATTCGAGCTAGCGAAACCGAAACAGTTTCGAGAGGAATTTCCACATTACTCCGGCAATTCGTGACGAAAGACTCAACAGATGATCGAACTCTGCAGTGGTTGAAGCACAATCTCAAATGACGAGAAAAAGAGCCCAGAGAACATTTTAGGACAAGAGAAAATGTGAAGGAAATAAAAATCCAAACTATTGTGTTTCTCAAACAGTATTGATTGGAGGATTTTGCATAAACGCCGTCCAGGGTGCGGGGTAGGGGATTTACAAAAATTGGACAATAATGACTAGATTATTTATTTAACCTTTTCGTAATGTAAATTCCTCGCGGAATGGTGGAATTGATCATTATAGTCCAATCACATCTGTGAGTGTGTGTGTGTTGATTTTTCAGAATTATAATGAGCAAGCACAACATGAAATGGACTGCAACTTTTCACTTTAAAATTGAAACTCCCCGACTTTTGCAGGATTTCCAGACATGGGCATACAATTAGATTAGGCTACCAGGTTTTCCAGGTTCTCTAGTTGGTAGTAACCATTTGGCAGTTATGAATAATAAGATATTGGGTATTTTGCAGCAAATCACCACCAGGTTACTGACTTAATGAGGCAAATCATGCAACCAAAATGAAAGTAACTTAGAGAAAGTTGAGTTTAAGTTGGCATTCAAGACACTGGCAGCATGCATACAATTATGCAATAACAAATATTGCATAATATTTGAAGTTTTTTCAACAAGGTTACGATAAACCTCTACACAAGTACGACTACGAGAAATGTGAACATCATCATCAACATTAATGTCGAAACACGAAACGTGTTATTTAAATACAGCATGCTTTAAGATTTTCTTTACAAAAAGGAATTTAACATTAAAATATCTTTGATGATGGAATCTTCTTTTCGAGCTGTATTTACTACGAACCGACGCCTCGGTAAACATTACATTGTCTGCTTGTAAATATTGACGAGTAAGCATGTTACGATGATAAAAAGAAAAAATTCAAAAACCATAGAAATGTCTAGATTAAAGCAAACCTACAAGTTTTCACTTACAAAGCCACTTGGAAGATATTTACCGAGCCCATTTATTTGGATTTATTAAGCAATATTCTCAATATGCCTTTGAAAGTGCCCATAATTGGAAGAGCGAGCCATTGTCTGGCAATTTGCACCTGCTCATGTTCACAATATCGATTTTGAAATCCCGAAACTTAAAAGCTTAGACTACATCGTACACGTTAGCGTTGTGACGGTTGTGGTAACGATCAAGAGATGGAATAGGTGATAGAACACACATTTTCATGCTTTCAAGATTAGGATTAAAACATGATTTTCTTCCACTGAATTGATTGTCATCTATTATGTTTTGTATTAACTAATCTGTAGAATGCATTACTGATTTCTTGAATTTTCCTGACTTTTTCAAAGTAAATCCATTTCCCCTGACAATTCTGGGTTTTCCAGTGTCTGGCAGAACGCAGCAGTAAGGCTCTAAACTTTTCAAGTTTCGAGATTTTGCTAACCTACATGTATATGTAAATGTACATGATCAAGCCTCAAACAATGTAACCAAGACCGACAAATTCTATTGCCCAGTCTGTTAATGTCTCCATTATTTCCTGCATCCCGGGTCCAATAATTCTGCTGCAATCTTGCAATGTGTGAATTAAGGTTATGCAACCCAACTCTACAATCATCGGTACACAGCAAAAAAAGATGTCGCACGTGGTCGTTATAGAAAGGTCTCACTGTGCTACATATAAAAATTGGATGTCCTTGCTGTCTGACCCCCTACCAATTTCTGCGACCCCCCAACGACCTTGGACGTCGTTTATGCACAGCCCCATTTCATCAAAAACTAATCAACCCAACTTCGATTGAGCACTGCATCACCATTGTCGCCATGACTCCGCCTAGCATTGACACCGAGTTGACTTGTCCTAGACAAAATATGACAAATGCTTGACACTGAGCCTCTCCATACCAACGGCGCTCCACTGCTCGTCCCTGCAGACATTCCTCATGAATATCCATGTTCAGGGGGCAGGACATGCTGGATATCGAAGTGAAATAGGATCATTTTTCATCCGAATTCGACGACATTCTCGAGCCCAACAAATAAGGCGAATGTTCAGCCAGTCGATACGCAATCAGTGGCGTATCGGGTATGTGCGAAGATGCGCGAATTTTTACCTAAAATAAAAAATAGTGCTGCGTTGGATGGCTCTATATTAGGGTGCGAGTGACAGAACGACTGATTTTGATAGCGCTCCCTAAGCGAGGATATTGTTGTTGCACCTCGAAACTGTCACCCTGATGGTGATGGATTGCCGCTAGTTTGTCCGAAACAATGGCAGAGGAAAAACAAAAGGAAAAGCCGGAGTGGTTAACGAGCTATATTCCCCAAAGCAAGAGCGCGTAACGAAACAACAACAACAACAACAACAACAATCTCTCCACCATTTCCACTCCTCACGACATGGAGAAACTGCGTTGCCAAAAAACATTTAAATGTATTCGGCGCTGAAAGATCGTTTAATCAAATAAGTGATGTCAACGTCCTTAAATATCTTTCCTCAGGAAGGTACAACTTAAGCGAAGATCATATGTCTGTTGGATAAATATACCATTTTGAATCACGCATTGGCTAATCCAATATGCTGCACGAAATAGGTATTTGAGGCAGATCTCGCACTCTGAATGTAAAAATCTAGATGCTAGCAGTTATGCTAAGCGGACAATTTAAAAAAAAAACTTTTGCTTCACTTCGGAATGTCCAGCTTCAGCAAAGACACTATATGAGAAAGTGGGCTTCCTCTGATAATGGCTAAGGGTTGGCAGTGATTGCCTGATATTAGGGGCAGCTAAATCAAAAAATTGCATTTCCATTAGTCAAGGTTAGATCCGGATAAACGCAACAAGTATTGCGACAGCCAGGCCATGTTGCATTCTTGTCTACTAGACAAGTATAATTGAAATATACAGTTTGTGCACATTTGGATTAGGGCATTCCATGTTTTTTTATGAATCTCATACATTATCACATCAGAAAGGGCCACGCCATGCATTTAGCTTAACAGTTCTTCAGTCGTCAACCCGTGCATGCTGTATTGATGTTCCTTTTCAAGATTTTGATGCCGACAAGCATTTATTTGACTATAGCCATTAGCATTCTTACCAACTTCTTACCAATCAAAAACGTTGTGCCACACAAAAATTCCAGATACTATAGTATTACAATTTCCCTGACATTCCCAGGTCATATGAATTTTATGACTTTTCCAGGTTTTCCAGACGGTCAGACAGTCAATAACACAAAGCTTTTAAGAAACAGACTGAACTGCTGAACTACATGTAGATTTCACAAAGTTGACCAGATTGTCCATGTATTCAAAGGACCTGCAATCAATACCCAAATCCCAAATTTTGCAAATACATGTACTGTATGCAGTACACGTAGTAGAGAACAAACTTTGCTTAATTGAAACAGTTTATTATCATTAATTGTCATCGTGCAACACCCCATCGTCCTCAGCTATTTGTATTTTTTCCACAACTAATTTCGTATACAGTATTGGTGTTGGCTTGTCAAATAAATGATAAACGCTTGCTTCGGAAGTGTTGGCATTAAGGAGGTTGGCATACATTTGCCAATTCAACTTGGTGATAATTATACACGAAATACAATTTTCGAGTTAAATAGTATTCACCGTTCAAAATACAATTCATATAAACGTCGGAATGAAAAGTTGAAACTTTAAGCAGGCCTCCTTGTAATAAGCGGTATTCTCATGAAATTAATGGTCAAAATACGTGATCAGAAACGAAATACATTTAAAGTAGAAAAGTAGCAAAGGTCATCCACTTCCTCGAAAAAAAAGGAGTAACTCGTTCGTTTCAAATGCCGCACGCACAAATCTTTCTCAAAAAAACCCAAAAATGAATTTTCAGTTCCTTAATTCCTAGCTGACATTTCTTGTCTCAAATGTCAAGTGGAAAAAATATCCCAAAATACAACGAATTTGTAATTGAAATTTCCGAAATCCGCAATCCAGTTGTGTAATAAGGCTAAGTTTAGTAAAAAAAACCTTATTATAAATGACATAAATATATAGTGGGAGTCGTTACACCGGTACTACCGGAGGGCGTATGCTCGCGTCCCGAAATTACACGATTCCACATTTTAATAATAATAAAAAAATACTAAACTACAAATGTCAAACGAAACGTATTTAATAGCTACCTAAATTTTTCGGTATCTTTAATGTCTCGAGTATTCATCATATAGGCCTGGCTTTTATCGAACAAAAAATTCCCGTATATCGCATTTGCTAAACAACAAGTGCTCGTTTAAGGGTAAGAAATATTTGAAAATGGGATATTAAAATAGAAGATACAGTGAATCGGTTGCCGAGATATATTATTATAAAAAAAAGTAAATATCCATCTTCGTTGAAAAGGCATTAAGAATATATCGCAATTTCAGGAATTTCTAATAGTTGTGCACCGCACATGTACAGTGTAAGCCTAAGGCCAAATAGGTAGGTCATATAAAAAGGGTTACCAAGCCCAAAGTGAAAATTCCAATGATGTGACCAGAAAATCCAAACGATGGGGATGGACGTTATGCAGAATACAACGTTTCGGAATGTAATTATTGAATTAAATTACAATAGTGTAGGGCCTGTAGGCTACATTGAAACAAGTGGTTGTTTGAAGAACATAAGCTTAGTCTACCTAATACAAGTAACATCAAGCTTTGTTAAAAAAGTTTCAAAACTATTATTCGTAATAGGCCGTATAAGTGGGAGAAGAAAAACGACGACATAATGAATTACAATGAATATATGTATTTGGTTTGCATGTTCTTTAGACTGCCACCTGCTGAATAACACTGAATGCAGCAAAAAATTAGATAAAACATCTACTATCATTCGACATTTGACATTGAACTTGTCAATTATTGATAAGTTAAGGTTGTGCTTGTGAAATATCATTTAATGTATTTTTGATTTATCCTTTGCAGTCAAAATTATATTATCAAGCTAATATTGCCCTGTATACCATACAGCATACGAGCACAGTACTAAACGATTTTTGTAGTTGTAATTGTAATTATTGAAAAGTAGCTGTGAAGTTCAGTACCTAGTATTTGTACAGCATGTAAATTAAAACATCTCAACTGGTCCTCATTATGGCAAGACAACTGGTTGTATTGTGAGGTATCACTTTGCTTCAATTTTGATTCACAATTTACATACAAAATCACAATATTGTATTACTTTAAAATAATAAGCTTTATCACATACTGTACGTGTACTTACACGTACAATCAGATATGCATATGTATTAGTGAGTATTTCGAAAATTTTACCCCAGAGGATTGACTTCATACTAGCTTAAAATACGATGTAAAAAATTACCGCCGCAAATTATAGTTATAGGTCATGTACTTATCAATTCTCCTTACAGTTGTACGAAATTTTCTTCAAAAGCTATACAGTATTTTTCCTAGTGGAAATCTAGTTTTCACTATGTACAGTCAGTATATCTGAGGGCTGATTTACTTGCCACTGCAGTAATCTATATGTAAAGTGGTATCTGAAGACATCGCTGCAAGCCTACGGCTCTGCCATTACAAACCATGACCCAAGAATGCAGATGGGAATAACAAGCAACTGCTTTCTTAATTAAAATAACTACGGTTATAAAATAAGTTCATATTTGGATTTACTTACTTCGCCGAAAATGTTTTCTGTATTCTGTTTGCGGATTATATGGCCCACATTTTCATGTTGTGATTAATTGAAATACGGAAAAGCAGCCGAAACACTTACCTAGAGAGAAAAAACAAAAAAAAACACGTTATGAGAATTTACGAAGTTTCTGCAATTGGGGATAACATGCTGAAACAGCACTAAAATAAGTGTAAACCGCAATAAACTGGTCTCTGTTCCAATTAAGCATTGCCCATACACGTACATGTAGTCACCTTTGCATGATTATAAGCACGCTTTTCCGTCATTTACTAAAACTTGATTGAAAGAAATGGTTTACATGTGCATGCATTTCAGTTGAATTAGAGCGAAATATAGCGGTAAACCATCACGATTAATCAAAAAAAGTAAATATTAAGAACAAAAAAAATTCTCCCCGACGGGGAATCGAACCCCGGTCTCTCGCGTGACAGGCGAGGATACTCACCACTATACTATCGAGGAACACAACAAACTGTTAGTACATAAATTATGTCAAAGGTTCGATGGCGGAGGGGTTTCAGCTCACACTAGTTGGGGATATATAGGTCTATCAGACCTATATTTTTTTTTTTTTTTTTTGGACCAGTTTGGACGCCTAATTTTTATTTGTATGGATATAAAAGTTTGACCATTTATGATCACATGAAGTGAAACCTTTCTATAACGATCATTTAACAGTGTGTCAAGTATCCCAGACTGTTCTAACAGTGAATTAAAAGTACCATAGAAACTAATTGATATCCAAAAAATTTCTATTGGGCAAAACAAAACTGTACGTCAGCACGGCATTCCATCAATATTTGTTAAATAATAAAATGGCCATAACCGTAATACAATAATACAAAATATTCACTCGATCAATATCCGATTTAACTCAGGTATGGGGCATCCGGCAACAACGAGCTCGGGAAACACATACTTGTACACTGCAGCTTAAGATGTATTAACAAAAAAAAACTATGTTTGGACAACAAGATGCTAAACAAAGGTTTTGATTTTACGAGATGTTTGCACTTTGTTAATCAGTATCGTGACGCGTGCAAGCGATGGGGGATTTAATGTTGGAGCGGAATGAGACCAACCGGGGAGGGGGATGAGGTCAAAGGGCAACGAGGGCTTTTGTACAGTACAGTCAGTACTCCTGGAATGCGAAGGAAAACTCTGTCATTAGTGAGCGGAGACCATTAAAACAAAGAGGTCCTGCACTTCCTGGGAATGACAAGACTCCATGCAGGGGGACATATCGCCGCATTTTAATTAGGCTGGACTTACAACAAGACAGATTAGTTTGCTGCTGTTTCCAGTCGGAGCAACACAACACTGCGCTGCTCGTTTGGTCACACTGCTGGACATCTTCACATGTTCACAACTTCACAATCATAGAGGCCGACCACATCCTTCTGGTTCCTATCAACCAGCTCTCGGCTTTCATGGTCAGAACCAAATTCTTACGTGTTCAACCTCATAATGAGTGAGGACTCAGTGGGGATTCACCTCTATACACTGACCATAAGGAGAATTAATAGATGTCGCGGGGAGGTTCGAAGTAATAATGGGTTTAACAGATGGGACACACCCCTAGCAGAAACCCCTCTGCGAATAGCCATATGGACCTGATATGCCAAAAAAGCAGAAAAAAGCAGAAAAAAAGTCCCCCAAACCAAAAACCCTAGTTACTCGAACACATTTCAGATCTAATTTTGGTGGCCAATTTATTAGTCAACTGGTGGCCATTGCAGAAATGGCCGAACAGGTTGTCGCGTTCAATTACTGATATTTTTCGATTAATTAGTAATCCTGCTAGCAATTAGCGGACGACATAAACTCTGCGTGATTTAAGAAGACTTGCTGACGTTTGTGAGCAGTTATAGGACACGTTCTGTCTCAAGTTAGCATCACCTTTGACCTTCGCCGCACAATCTCCAGTTACTCCCAGTGAACTAGTCACAGGAAATAAAAGATTTTCAAAATTTGGTCCTTACTTGTAATGCAGGTACTCTTGGCAGTTTTAAAAATATTATCACCCATGATCACTTCATGATCATCCTGTATTATAACATAAGGCGAATTGTTCAGCGAAAATTTAGAAGAAACAAAAACCACTTTTTTCTGTACTCAACTTGAACATTGATTACATATCATACACCACATACTGTATTAGGCTGTATTTTTTGTTTGAAAAAGCTAAACAATAAAATGAATAAAATCATGCAGAATGAGATTATTTGTTTTTTCGCTTAGTTAGTATTTAATTTGATGGACGAGAATAATCTTATTGGCAGATTCACGCCTAAACGCAATTAGACCAGCTTAGCATTAATTAAACGAAGAAAACATACCCTGTTGTCATAGTGACAGCCCATATTCCCACGATGTAATTTTCAGAGATTAAGTGGAAACGGTTTTTTGACGAAGAAACCATTACCAGTTTCAGCATTAATTTGCAGTTTTCTTCCAAGTAAATAATGCTCAGACAACGAAACTATGAAAGCTGCTTGATTGTTATATAATAAATACTCGTCTGGTAGAACAGCTAGGTAGATAATAACCTCATGGCATCATTGAAATCTTCTTTTTACACGAATTAATTCTACCTTTACAATTGTCAGTATAAAATGTTATACCAGGTACATGTAAGTAACTACGATTTATTTCCTTCTTTTTTATTTATACTTCGTTTTGTCGAAAGTCAACCTTTGAACATGCAGTGGAAATAACCGCTAAACCCTTAAGAAAGAATTGGCGAAAACACTGTAGTCCAAAATAGAGGGTAATAAGTAGCTGAGTTAGGGTTGAAAGTTGCATCTGTTAACCCGTTGACAACTGGAATGCTCCTATATCAGAATTAGTTCATAGAAAATCCTCCTTTAAATAGCCTTATTCACGAAATAAGCACAAAAGTCTTAGCTGAGCAACACACACTAAGAATAAAATGAACTTTTTGTGATAAATCTCAGAATTTATACTCGTGCTTTTTGTACTCTAATGGAGGACACCAAATACCTGATGGTACAACCAACCGGTTTCAACCCCTTGGTACTCAATTGTTTAGAAATCGTTGGCAACAACTCTGGAGAATCTTTAAAAAGTTCAACTGTGATGTTTACATGAACGAAGTAACTCGTAAAATCCCCATACACCAAATCAGTAGAGATGTCAGCTTTCAGGCCAGTAGCCTGAAAGTCTGTCCCTTGAGTACATGTTTGAAACACCCAGAATCCTCTGCTTCAAAACAACCTTGGCGGTGTGATTTATCTGGGCTTGCTAAAACCAGGTACAGCATATTTTCCCCAAACGTTTGTAATGGATCTGATCTGGGGCTGAAATAGTCTCCCTACATTCGGCTTGACGTTTACCACAAACACAGGAAACGGAGGAAGTCTCGTGTTCAACTCGAGTTAAGCCTGTTTACCAAGGTTTACATGCTGTTTGCAACAGCATCAACACATTCAGTGATTTCAAGGATGACACTTTGGTATAACTTAATTTACTGCGTTGCTCTGATCCTAGTATCATTTGGTTTTAAATCAGTTGAAGTTAATATACAGTGTACATGTAGTTGCTGATCATTTCACGAACATTGATTTGGCGCAGAGATCATTCTGAATTGCAATTTATCAGTTGGTGATAATACAATTATACATGTAATTTTGATAAAAATCTTGGACAATAACTGAGCTTCATTTACTCCTTTATTTCATTTCTAACGAAACTTAGCAGTGAACGAGGAAGGACGAATGGCTTATTTAATGCAGGTCGTTTATGACTCGATCGTTGTCTTGGGTCCCATTTGACCACATGGTGGACAACCTGGCAATGCTACTATGAACAAACATTCTGCCATCCTTTTCTGAAACGTTCAAGGCACAAAATAACGCGGTTAGGTGCTTTGAAACATCCAGGTGAGGTGGGGGAGGAAAAATTCGTGAATTTCAATGAAGGCAGTGATATTGCGAGGGAGGTGCCCACATCAACTATTACGAAAGACTTTAAAAGAAATCTTCCGACTAATTGAAGATAATGAGATAATGGTGGCCTAAGAGCAGAATTATTATTTAAGAGGTGCTTTTAATGAGCCATTATTTCGGAGCTGGAAGTGGGGGTGGTAGTCTGGAGGCCTTTTTACGGACTTCCACTTCAATTGAACGAAGAATGCATAAACATCATTATCAATCTTCTACAATTCTTATATTTGCTGTATTTTACTGGAAGCCATTTCCTCCTTTTCGCCAGCCTCATCACGTTTTCCCAATTGGCTTATTCGAGCCAGTGGCATTTTGCACCGATTTAGGTGGACAACCTCTGAATTATCTAGCAGGGTCGAACCGTATTCGGCGGGGTTAAATGGGTTCCCTAATGCCGAAACGACTAATAAACCAGCCGAAAAATTAGTTGATTGACCTCCTATTCGGCTGTCACGAGGTCCATATAATAATACGTTGCGCAAACACCAGGAAATAAATCACAGGTAACGTTAACAGGTGTCTGTGCGCCCCCTCGAACGGTTACGTATTATGTCACGATGATGTCATCATTGCTGTTTCATAAAATACTGGGTTAGAATCCATCATTTGTTATCTAGTTACATGTATACTGTAGGTGACTAAATTCTAGTTATACACGTATATGATCGCATGTTGATTAAAAATGTCTCAAATCGAAATTTTTTCGTTCATGATTGTGTTATCACCGTGTGTGGAGAGTTTGAAAATGATGACGATGAAAATGCTAACATGAGGGGTCTGAAAAACACGAAAGTGTGATCAGTGAATATTTGAACGCCCCCAAACGTGAACTATGCTTTTAAAAATACCCACCTCACTAAAAATAATTCTGAAAATGATTATCACCAATTAACTGATGATGATTGGTGATGATATGGGACTTGCTTCCTATCAAATCCCGTAGGGCATCCCTTTTAAATTTGCATAAACCAAGGAATTGGTATTTGATGGTACACTATACATTATATCTGAACCGTTATACCAGTACTATAAATATATACATGTATATATATATATTCAATGGTACTATAAACAGTAGGAATTCATTTCCTAAAACCATCAAATCAACGAACGCACTTTGGAAAAATTATTAAACTTCCCTAAGATCGTTAAGGATTGCACAACTTATGCTCAAAATCAATCCATGCTTTGAACTGTCCAACGCCATGGCTATATACATGTACATGTATGTAAATTAATCGTAACAACAATTAAAATATTTACGAAAAATAACGAGCCTCGCCCTTTACATTTCAGGACATAACTTAAACATGAGAACGCCATGTCCATTTTAAATGAGTCCCTCAAATCGCAATATGAAACACACTCTATAATATAGTGCATGATAAGTAAATGATCGCGCCATTAATCTAACTTCGGCCATGGAGAGAGACAATATAGTAATTTATGAATTACTAAACCCCCAATTTGCGGACGTTTAGCAATAAAAAGTGCTCGGAAATCAGCCCTGTTTTTCCAGGTATTAAATGCATTAACGCTCCGAATAAATTACGCTGTTTACACACATCCTGTTTCTCGACTCAGGGTGAAAACCCTATAATTTTAAATAATTAAACAAAGCACGCGATTTTATCTATAGCGAAATCACGAGGAGGCGTGAACGATACAGTTAATTGATATACGGGGCATGCGTATTTAATGATAAAATAACAGCTGGACATTTTATCCCAATAAATACAGAAAAGCATAGTGCAGATAACAGGGTTCTTTCTACGCAGCCAAAATGTACATGTACACTGTACATCTGTCAGACGGTTTTTCCGACTATAATCATGTTTTATTTATGCCATTTATTTCACTTCGTTTTTGGGGCAGATATAGAAAATCCCACTAAATGCGCTATAATTTCCATTTACATGCAGGATACAGGTACGGAGATTATTCACATTTATCGTCAAGTGAAACACAGAACGAGTAACAGGTCACGCATAATTGGCAGAATAAAATATACACTGCAAATGTTTTTTTTGACCAACTTTGACCACACGACATCGTAGTAAAAAAGACATCATATTAAATTTTAAAAAATAGTTCTAAAGCATCCATGAAGCATTTCATAATTGCAGCTGATGTCTGAAAATGAACTTTCTTCAGCATTCTATAGCATTTCTTTCCAAATACGTTTTAAGAAAAAAAACAGATAAAGTTAATTCATTACTGGAAATGTTGGAAGTGATTATGATATACCATAAAAAACATCATATCCACCCCCATAACATCTGCTTCTTATACGTGTAAATCCTCTGATGGGACATTCCAAACCAGATTTCATACATTTTAATTTAATTCAATTCAGCTTTAAAAATCAAAATACATTTAACCCTCCCCCAATCACATTCCTGCTAATTTATACAAGTCAACATCACAATTTATAATAAACAGGTACGAAATAAAATGTTGATACTGAAAAATTATTACACGTTAAAATTCATATTTCCCGAATTTTTGAGGTTACTCAGGTCGCTAGTCAACATGTCATGCAATGTCTTAATATTTTCATAATTCATACTCGAAATTTTTAAAGGAAGCCACAGACACCGTATTTTTTCTGCTAATGTTTAAGCACGTTCTCACACACCTAGAATGCAACACTCACAAAGTGCAAACTCATTAGCCGGTGGGAACATCGGGTGCACCGTGTGGTGTCTTTAACATTTGCACCCAAAATGCAAATGGTGAACCTTGCTCGTTCACGATTGATAGGCAATACTTCGAAAACATACAAAAAAAAATATAAAAAAAACATTTGCTACCCAAACCCATCACGTAGTCGAAATTTGTGAGAACTTGAAATCAGGTGTTGATCGGACAGCGCAAAATTGCGTTTGTACAGCTCTGAGGGTGCCATTGCGGGGCTGCTCGCAGAAGGTTAAAGGTCAACTGTGTCTTCCCAGCCAACCAGGAATGTCCTTTGGCACGAACATTAATTACAGCGGTTGCCGTGATTTATCACCGGGGTTATTCCTCGCATTTTCAATTTGGTCAAAGAAAGGTCTGGACATTTCCATATACTGGCATTCAAATGAGCGACTGATATATTACCCCGAAAATACATCATGTAGGATCACGAACACCCTGTAGAAAAACATCACAGTCTTCTGATTTATAAACCAGATGCATGTATCAAGCAGGATTGTATACCGTGATCGTTACTTGATACGCGTGTATTACCTCACTAACTTAAAAATGCGACACAGTTGAATGTTTGTTTAGCGTAAAGCCCGTGATAAATCATTTCCGATGCACCCCTTCTACTCCATTATACGAATTCCAGGATAAGCCCACAGTCGACAAATCAAAGCCATAAATAGCGTCGGTGTTACATGTTAAACGTGCGAAATGCAAATTTCGTGAAATGACAGACCATAGACAAGGTGCACGTCCATCTTTGTGAAGAATTACATGTACACTACAACATAATAAACCTTCATGATCCCCGATATGTACAGTATGAACAGTGTAACGATTATGGAGATTATTAATTTCTGAAAACTTAGTTCCCTGAGTTTTCCAGGAATTTCAGGTCAGGATTCAGGATTTCAGGTTTAAAAATATTTCATTTTATTGCCCGAGACATTTAATTTTGTGGAAAAAAATAGTGTTCAATTATAAATACGAAAGGGCAATTTTGTCGTTCTTTAGATTAGATTACTACGGGGATGCTAGCTCTATATTATGCCCTGCTGCTCCAACATGGACAGGTATATTATACGCACATTTGGTGCAGGGCATATACCGAAGTTTATCCGAGTGTAACTTAACAGTGATAACGGAATAGAAAAACTGATCTAATCGTAAACGGTAACTGTTTATCAACGACCACATCGTCATGGTACAGGCAATGTTGATCACATACATTACAATCGTCACTGAATAGAAAGGTTTATGCTTAATTCCATTAACATATTCTACTTTTAGCAAATATATCTGTCTTTTCAATTTTGAAATCAACACATCGCACGTTTTGCTGTAAAGTGTTTTCTGCTGAAAAACTGCTTGACAAGCATTACGTAGCGACAGATGTTGGTGCCATTTCAGTGCAAACTACAAATGGCTGGCCGAGCCAGCCAGAAACACGATTCTTAGAAATTAATACAGTAGCTGTGCAAAAAAGCACATCGGATTCAGAATCGTGACACGAAATTTTCCATTTAAATGACGATGAATGAATGATAAATGGATTCACGTGATGCTTGATTAGTTTTAAAATTGCATTTATAATTGAGTTGAACTACTTCCATCGAAAAATATTACACCCACGGTTGACCTTTAAATAACACGCAATAATGACAGTCTTCCCAATGAGCTGCTACGAAAAAAAAGACGCAGTACTTGAAATCAAGCATTTCATTTCCAATTTTCCATACCCCATAATTCGATCCCTAATTCCTGTTGCTATTTTTGAAAATATCGCAGATAGCAGACCAGTTTTAGCACAATGCCGCATTCTGCCTTTTCCTAAATGCATTAAAAAAAAAGTTTTTAAAATTGATTCGTGCAAGAGGAGAAGGAGGACTTTATGACCACCCTATACATGTACATCAGCTTTGTTTTGTGAATGCTAACGTAGCAGTATGCACGAAATTACACCGATCAAAAGCTTAATGAAATGGGCAATTCTTTAGAATTCAGCACGTTTATAGAAGGTCTCCAATAACATGGCTCTAATTCACGACATTATCTGCAATTTCTTTCTTGTGGAACAATAAAGTTGAGTTAAAAATATTATCACGACGAAATGCAAAAAAAATTCAGAAAAGCTTTTAAAACTGACACGCCTCTACAAACAAATGTTGATTAAATAACCTTAGTAACCTTTTCCTTTAAAGAAAAATATAATAAACGATAAAAAAAGGTTAAAAAGTAATTTTTTGTCTCCATCCATGGCATCATGTTCATCTGAAGCAAGATTTCCACATTTATACATGTACGTGCCAGCATACGACGCATATACGGTATTTTTATTCAGTTTTCGGTATTAAGCAGTTCAGAAATCCCAGAGCAGTTTATGGTTGTAAAAACGTCTTCATCCCCTTGACAGCCTTGCTTTTCTACCGTGCTTTTTGAGCTAGTGCATATACATGTATTTCATCCTACTCCAATTTCTGCTTAACTTTTTAATTATCATAATTTTAGAGGGGAGTAAAAAGGCTTTATAAGCCAGCCAATATTGAGTTCGGATTCGACGTGGAGTGGTATTAGAAGTGTGTGCGTCAAAGCACATGGGTGCTTTTATTAAAGTTTATTAATCCTCTGGTCTAGTGGGATAAGGAGATGGTCCTAAAACACTCATTAAACCACAAGGTTGTTAAACAAGAAAATGTCACCAACTTTCCATCAGCATCAACGGAATCGAGGAGATACTTGCCAATACAGCAAATGCTATTACTTGTACATGTGTTAACGAAAAAGTGTAAGTATGCCAAAGATTCCGGTGAACATTGAACTTCAAACACTCCCTTGCACATGTACATGTGGTGGCTACTTAATTGATGCAATGTACTTTTACAACAACATAAATTAGTTGCCTATTTGAAATGAAAAAAAATTACTCCCCGACGTGGAATCGAACCCCGGTCTCTCGCGTGACAGGCGTAGATACTCACCACTATACTATCGAGGAGATACACTCACTGGCCTATACAGCAAATGTTCAATCAACTTATTGCAGATATTAAATGGCATAGTTCGTATTCATACTTACTTGGTTACCATCATGCTGTGAAATTAATTTTATATGGAAAGATCCCTTTTAAAATTGTATAATATCACTTGTGCTGATGTTGACTGAAATGCAATTTTAACGTGATAAATTGTTCCTGAATTTTTAATTCAACTTTTTCGCATTTCTAATTTGGAAAACGATCAAGTTGCAACGACTGCTATAAAATCAATTGTTCCTAATGTTTCCTTGCACCAGGTTATTTCTGTTAACTTAATCGGCAATCATTTGTTAAACTTTGTAGGTTTTTTGCCAACTATGTTAAACTCTCCATCCATAATAACAGATCATTACCTATAATTGACGGCTCATCATTCCACTCCCTACCATTCTTAAAAAAATATTTAACGAAATAAGGCCGTTGTCAATAACTTTCTGATTGATCGTTTGGCATGCACAATAAGTTAACTGCACAAACACACGTAGAATGCAAATGTGCACCAATTTGGGTTAGCACTGCCTAGCACTGGCATAAAATGAGCTACAATTATAATTATTAGTTTACTTTGATCTTACGAGAACGATTGTTATTATTGACAAATGTTTCGTGGATATGAGTTTCTTTCATTTAGTACAAGTCGATGAAGCAATATCAACATGAATAAGGACGATCATCTATCTATCTATCAGTTATACTGGAGCTGCCCCTTGTGAAATCCTAAAATGCTTTGAACTCATTCGCTGAGTTAAAAATCAATCGTTGTACACACAACATGCAGTTTCCGAACCTGAATAAATAATCTACCATTTGCAGCTCATCCTCAATGATGGCAATGTCTTATTTGGTAGAATTTTCCATTTAGGTGATAGTTGATTTTAGGGCAAAGAAAAAATACTATAGATAGTTGGTGAATAGATGGGGAATTTAGGGCAACATGAACGCTTGGAGCTGCCAATTTAGGTTTGGGACCACAATTAAGGTATCTGCAACTTAGACAAACAGTTAGGGCGTGATGGACGTTCCATGATCGTCAGAACCTTTATCAAAATTATAACTTTTTTATTAACTTTTTCTTTTAAATGCTTATAGCATTTTTGGTAGGAAAAAATTAACGTTATCTCCTCGATAGTATAGTGGTGAGTATCCTCGCCTGTCACGCGAGAGACCGGGGTTCGATTCCCCGTCGGGGAGGACTTTTTTTTCAATTTTAAAATCCTAACCTAATCTTTTTCAATAATGCACTTCAGCATGTCCGTCTTCCAATTGCATCAGATATCAAGAAGATACTTGATGAAATACTTGAGTAAAGTAGGTGGACATGTAATTTCCCAACTTCTCGTTTTCAAATATGAAAACGTGCACGGAAGTTGTTAAGGTGAATTTTGAGAAATTGCTGCATAGATCCGCGAATAGTTTCATGCTTTCTAATCTTATCTTAGGAGTCACTTTTAGCATTTGAAGTTAATATCATTCCACTTAAGGTATAAATAAAATTAGGCATCCAGAATTTGTCTAAGAGGGAACGCATAACGAATGCAATGTCAGCTACCCCTCCACAAAATTCACAACCTAAATTTATCTTCTAAAAATATAAATAATTTTTTTGAATTCCCATATGAATGATCCCCGTCGAGACAGCTGATTCGCTACCAGTTATGGCAGTTCAAAACTTATGGAAGGCAAGCCTAACCTTTCTCGAATTAAACTAACAAAGTCAAAAACCACACATGAAGTGTTTTAACCTTGTCCTGACCTCAATTTTATAAAAATCTCCAACGACTAATAAAAATAACAATTTAATTGCCTTTATGTCAAATATTCAAACAAACTTGAATCCGAAAATACCACCCAACATGACGTAGCTGTATAACACGCACTCAAATTCACATCAAAAACAATAACAACGCTCTCGATCTGACCATGTGCACCAATCGTGCTTGTTTCACATGTTGTGTAAATTTAGTCTCATTGGTCATCATGCAGGATGACAGTTTTACACTTTTTATTTCCCTGAGTTGCTGCTGCAAAAATGTGCCTGGTCATCTCTTAATACTCCAGTTTAATTAGTTTTCTAGGCTTCAATTAAAAACAAATTTCCCTGACCACCCTGACGAATGTACGACATACATTGTGTGCCAATGTATAAGGAAATGCTATAAGCTTTGTAAGACTATAAACATGAGATAAAATACTTGATTTTTGTGTTAGCCAATAAGTAGCAATGATGAAATGGTTATCTAGACCTATCAAACTAAAATCAGTCGTTACATTCTTAAAAACATGCACAATCCCACACATGTCTGGCTCAGCAACCTGCTCACAGAATGTGCATGTCTTCACTTTCAGATAGTCCCTTCCTGTCCCTTTTTGGGAAAGCAAATGCTGCATCAAAAGCTGAACGTCCGCTGTCAATGCACATACATGTATAAGATGGGAAACAGAAGTGCTTCGTCAAGGGGTCCTCTAATAAAAACTCGGTCCTCCCTAATATCTCCAGTCCGAATTTCCGAACCTATTACAGAGTCGGCAAATTAAGTTGCATCAGAAGTCCTCCATCAAGTGAACAAGTGGCGCGTGTCTCTTGTCAACCAATTTTCATGCCAAAACGTGACAGGCAGTTACCATTTTCAGTGCAGGATTTGCCATTTTGCTTCGTAACATAAACATTCAATCCCTTCTTCACAAAGTTCGTTTCCCTCGGCCCTTCCCATATAAAACAAGACCTGCTTTTATATACACTGGCTTCCAACAAATGCAGTTTCTGGGCCAACTTCAGAAATTTCCTTAAAGACTGCTCGACAAGTTAAAAATACCATCCGTTCGCTAGACAGTGCAAAAAATATCAGCTGCTGGCATGACTCCTACCAAATAGGAGACATTTGCTAGCGCAAAAAAAACCCTAATCTTATTTGGCATATGAAATCCACGTCAATGTACCCTTCCCAGCTAGCATCAACGTCCGTCAATGTTACAACTATTTAATTGGAAAAAAAAAGTTTTTTTTAATAATTATATGCATCTCTATGTGATTTTATTTCACTTCAGAGTCGTCTACCAAGTAGTGCTTATCGATTCCGAAAGGAATTCCATCCCAACCCCATGTCGCATTGATTTGCATAGACCTTAATGGCACTTAGAAAACTAGTAATAAACGAAAAAGCAAAAAAATGCCGAAGGAAAACGAATAAAATTGCATCAGGATTCCTGGTGCGTGTCTACAGGCTGCACTTGTAAGAAATGAGAAAAATTCCTCAATGCTTTCATCTTACCCTCACAGTGCCATTTTCTACATGGTTAGGATATTCCGTTAAGTCCAATGCATTGAAATCTAATCCTCCCGATTAATTTTACCATCCCTAGATTATCCAGACTCATTAGTGTGATCAGTGATTATAGAAACAGTACAGCATTTGAGTGTGAGTTGGAAAACTGCCAATTGTCATCTACAATTTTTGTGGGAATCGATTATTTTCCTAATTTTTTTATATCGAAATACATGTACATGTAGAACGTAACATAATCAAAAAGGACATGTACACTGTATTTGGAGCGAGAGAAAAACACTCATTATGTTTAACCGCTAGCTTCTTAAGCTTACTTAAATTTAGATGCCTTATATCAAGTCATTTTTATGTGGGTTTGCATGATTGGCTTTAAAGTTTGTCACCCAGAATCTGCTGCATACAGTACATAGCTGCATCTGGTTCTAGATTAAAAATAAACACATTAAACTGTTTACATGTTATTTGCAACGACTTTAACTTGGTTTATTTGAATCAAGTGACCCCATGCCGATTCTTTAATTAAGCATAGCCTACTGAAGTCAAGTAAACGTGGGCGAAACAGACATTTAATTATTGCATGTATAAAACATATGGGGGCCGTTCAAGTATTACTGTAAGTCCACTAGCTACTCTGCTCTACTAAAGACACTGATACAGCCCTAGGGGATAATTATCCTATTTTTCTTGTATACAAGAATGACAATTTCTTTTTAATTTTTGTTTACTTAAAAATGCAATTTCACAACCACAGGCAATCACTGCCAGCCTACGAGCCGATAGGAGAAGCTTACTTCCACGCAGTGTCTATGACGGTGCAGGGTGTGAGCTGTTTTGTTTAGTCGAGATATTTCTTCAGAGTTTTTCAATACAAACATCCAAAGGCCCAACTGTCAACAACGCATGCTAAAACATATTCCGCAAAATTATGGTCCTCAATCGAGGCGCCATCTATACACACTCACCAGACATAATGACGCATTGCGTTTAGTTTTGATTTTTGAGGAAATCACGGGAATCGTGAATTTGGAGAATGGGTCCCATTCTATTTTATGGTCATGTTTTCGCAGGGTGGGATTTGCGTTCCCAATTTCTCGCAAAAAAAATGGGGCGTAAAAGTGTCTCATCCAGTCGACCTTTACTCTCATTCCTAATTTAGCTCTCCCTCACAGTAGTTATCCCCAAAAGCCAGCCCATCACGCTCTTCCAAGCACATTCGAAAGCATTTAAAATCAAACGTCAAAATTTAGCAATTGCTGGGAAAAGCACGAAATAACGAAGACTCATTTGGGCCTAGAAAACCTCAGGCGAGGATGCGAAAGGTCGGTTTCCCAGGTCAAATATTGAATGAAGACAGCGTAAGTCGAGCCAGTTTCTAAAATGAAACAGCTACTGTGTACTATATGGACCAAATGACAACAATTTTCTTCGTTCTTTTGTCGTTGGTAATACAACTGGGATTTGAGAGTCTTCCTCTTTCAGCTTATTTTCTAATAGGCGTTGGCGGATGGTAATATAACTGAAAAGATCCGCGGATGATAGCTCGAGGAAGAGATTGAAAATACAAAGAGCTTAGCTTTTCTTGGCAAATAAACAAGAATGATTTTGAACGAACGTAGCACTGCTCGCACTAGCTACGCCAAAAATTAAACAACATCTTTCAGATATTAGGCTAATGTTCATGAGACTTGAATAGGGATTGCTAAACTAGGAAAACTCGTATAGAAGTCTGGAGTCTTACTACATGTATTTGAAGTCACAACGATAACACATGCACGGTGACTACTAATACGCAGGCTTTTCAAATACGTTTTGCAAAATTTACATTTGCATGAATTAACACATTTTCCCATCAGAAAGGGTCAAGTCGTGCAGACACAACTAGCACTTTTTAAATTCATGGGACCAACATTAAGTACTTTGCACGCTGCATTCATGTTAAGATGTAAATGTATCAAAACGATTTTCAAGCATTAATTTTCAGTCAAAAATGCAACGGATCTACACATACATGCACAGTACATGTATAGGAATCCATACTGGTTACGTTATCATGGTGATTAGGTAGGCTAGTTATAAAAAGTACTAATTTGGAGAGCTATTGAAGTGATTTATTTCATTGAAGGGCTTTTTTGAAAGCAAATAGTCGTTGCACTTACATGTAATTCGAGGTCAATTTGAGGACTCTCGAAACATCACTTTTTCCTGCAACCAATTATCCGAGCGTGTCCTGACAATATTTTGTGAAAATCGCACATTCCTAACGAATAAATCTCTGGAAGGCCTATTAAATGATCTTCAGATGGTGAGGACCAAATTGGACCCAGTTTGGACCCAATACTGTATACTCCCCCAATTAACGCAACTTGAACAATTTAGGGATCCACGCGACGATAGTCGTGCAATTTGTTTCAGTTAAACATTGCAATGTCCGTTAACCTTAATTGCTTTGTTTGTTACAGACAAAATCCTGGGAGTCGGCGAGGGACGAAGGCCTCTCAATTCCACGTCTATTTTAAGTCCCTTAATTTGAAAACCGAAAAACCTCACCCACACGATATACATGTACGCTGTACATGTAGCTGAAAACTCCATTCCCATATTCTATACAGGGTCAGCCTGTGCAGAATCATGCAAGAAACCACTATTATTATATTGATTTTAAAGCTATCCATGTTCTAATAGGGCATACATGAATATTCCACTAATAGACCCATTGAATATGTAACAATTGATTTATTCCTTATCCCTTTTCCTATGTACAGTATATGCCATTTTTGATTCTATCGATTTTATATTACTTATTTTCTTTGCTTACATTTTCCGGTATCGTATATTTCATTTCACTACGTCACTTTTCCAAACTCATTTGCTGCAACATTTTTGTACTTGGGCAAATCTACCCAATTAAGTATAATTATGTGTTTTCCTACAATATATGTACAGTAGATAACAGAACCGGGGACCGATCGCCTACGGCGCTCGTTCCTCGGTCCTTCGGTTCGGTGCGAAATTGTTGTGGTGTAGCCAAAAGCAATATCTAAAAAATCTGCCATCTTGACCTTTTTGTGCCACCATTTTCCCTAAGTCCGCCATCTTGGCCTTTTTGTGCCACCATTTTCCTG
>JAQFYZ010000191.1:0-59040 GCA_034695085.1 Cylindroiulus punctatus | reverse complement strand
AATTATACATGGTAAGACAAAAATTGAGCGTTTTAATTAATTGGTTAACATACATGTATCATCTAGAACATATCATTTGAACATATCATCTAGCGTGGCAGCCATTTTGATTTCCCCACCTAAAGTCCCGATAGAGTCAATCGATAATCAGAATCTCTCTGATAGGCTGCCCAAATTTCCGCTCCTTATTTGTGACGACTATAGTTGACTTTCTCATACAGGAAAACTTGCGAAATTTCCTAAAACTCAAAACTAGGCCTAGGCCACAGCATTAGGAAGGTGCTAAAGAAACCAAAGAGCACGAAATAGACGCCTTTCAACGACACCTATGCCACTTTCAACTGGGGAAACAAGGATGCAAAAAACGACTGCCTGTCAATAGACCTTCAGATGAGGTCAAAACAATTTTACCAAATATGGCATCGAAATGTTCAAATTGGCCAGTTGTTTTCGCGCAAGGTCCATTAGAACACAGGAACTAGTCACACTTAACTGAACCTGTCTGTCACATCAAACTCTCCCAGACATCAAAATTGGGCGAATTTGGGCGACCCAACGCTGCAGATCGAATCACTGCACAGAGAGGTCAGACCACGGACTTGCATCGTAATTGTTGCTTTCATGACAATTTTTTTTTATTTCAGATGGTCGCCATTTGTGGGGACAATCCAGTTGTTGTAGCCTACCCTTAAAAGTAATCGCACCAGAACTTGCCACAATGATGTGGGTGGACGCCCATCCCCCATGAAAGGCCTACACGCAAATGTACAGTATCATGCAGATTAGGAGTGGAACTTTGATTATGAAGGAATAGTTGATCTCAATGAATGACTGCAAACACTGGCACTGGGCAGTCACATTCTGTAGGCGTCTTAATTACATTTCAAAGCTGACTGAATCTGGCATCTCTTGACTTTTATGTTAATTAATAAACTATGCAGGAAATGATTATTGATATGCTACACAGACTATTGATATGCTGAACTTCCCAGACTCTTTGAATATAGGAATCATTTTCCTTACCTGTCCATGTCTTGCCAATTCCCTCAACAATATTTTCAGGTTTTCCATATACTTGTCTAGCTATAAACCTGACAGCTACAGCTTCAACAAGTGTAACGAGCCAATACTGGAACATGCAATTATGCACCCAAACCTATTAATAGTCGGTAATTTCACAGCTTCATCACTGCCATCAACAATGCACTGCAAAATGGATTCTGTTCTGCACTTGATGAAAGTCGATGCATGTACGCTCGTATATACGCACCGTTGGATATTTGTCATCATCGAAATTTCAAGTAAACGATGCACAGTGCAAAAGATAAGGGAGAATCTTTTCAGCTGTTTTGTGGTTGCGTGGATACCTAACCGAGCCCAGTTTTTGCATTATCATTAACCAGATATTTCAACTTATCATCGGGCCAGGCTTACTAAAATCGATTGACATGATTACCCGAGAATATGAGCAAATGACCCAACTTTCAGAATCAATACTTTCCAAGTCAATGTCGTTGGCATAAAAAATTCGCCCAGATTATAAAAAGGTGGGTTGCGAGCATCTAGTTTCAAAATATTCATTCTAAGAACGCAGAATGACAATTTCCCAGGCCTAGGCAGGTCATGCTTTGGTTAATATAAAACGCTTATCAAATATCACCGGGACAATTAATCAGTTTTTATCTAGATTCACTTGATACATTTAGCTAATCACACTTCAAAATGTTGATTCGCCAAGCCTTGAGATTGGGCTAAATCAGTAAACAAAAGCTCGACAATAACAGCAAATATGCATCTGCCATGCCATAGTGTTAAGTGTTATTATGCACCAAACGCCCACGCAGCTTTTTACCCAGTCATGGGCGGCGAGGGTTAGTTCCAAAAATACCCCAGAAAAACTTTTCTAGCTTGGAGCCACCCTTGATTCCAGCACAAGAATTTGCGAATGACGTCACACATCTCACTGCATAAAAACTGAAATAATAACTTGTGGATAATGTTCATCATTTGGCTTACTTCCTTGCATCAGTAATGTAGTACAGCCACTTATAAAGACAAAACAAAATGTTTAGATGTCGACGGTAGACTAGTTACAGTAGTTGTAAAACTGAATTTCAGAACCGAGAATATGTCGCATCCAAATTTCTGGTAATGGAATTGCTGTCTATTATCCAGTTTGATTGCAAAACTAGCCACAGTCAATATAAGCAAACCCTTTCACCACCATAGTACAAATTGATCCTTCGTATGAATGAAAGCTCTTAACCATCATATAGCCGAAAAATTCGTGGAATTTCGAGTCGGACAATGCTCGGCTGTATGCCAAAGGGATTTTCTAATCTGCCGATATCGTCATCAGCAGTGGTGCAAAAGCCTTTGGGCAAATAAGCATCATCACACATGGACTTGTTTAGCAGAAAAATATCCCAAATCTATTCTAAGCGTAGCATGACATCACATCCTCAATGTTGATATCATTTTTGTTTAAATGTTATTCCACGGGAATACCAGCCATAAAGGGTTTAATAAGCGAAAAATGAGTGCATTTCATAATTTGAGTAAGAAACCAAACCAGGTTAAACTTACAACATATGTGAAGATTTCCACTCCTGGCACAGAAGAGCTTCTTGTGCGACGTCTGAATTCCATAACCAGTGTCCACCAAAACCATCATTGTTACGAACAATTGTTGGGACAAACAAACGTATCCGCCGATAAACTGCTAACTTGAACTTTGTACTGAGCGGAGAAGCAATATTGACAGACCTTGTTATTGACGTCACAACCTCCTACCCTCCAGCTTAGGTCATCAGAACCTTCACCCTGGTCCTCGCCATCCAAGCCAACAACTCCAGACATGAAATCGATTTGAAAATTGAAATTTGCCTTGAAGCACATTATATGAATATCACTGGACAGCTTATACCAGACACTGTACGGAAGGCCTATTGTCATTGCTTCAATGGTGAACTTGCGCTGGACCATTCAAAACAGGAGGTTTCAAAATCGTTGTTCATTTCCCCCAAAACTGTTGTACACTTTTTCAACTGCCCATATCAGCCTCAGAACTTGAGTCAGAAGGCTTTTGTGATGTTCCCATTATATTCAAATGAATGTTTTTCGAAGATAACTAGCCTACTACTAGGTCCAAACCATTAAATTATTAATAAATACTGTAGGCTAAAGCTACAGTACTAGTCCCTACACTCATGAGATTCAGCACATGTACTGCATATACAGGGTGTCTTCAACAAGCTGAGATCTTTGGCAGTTCGAAAATCATCTGTTCCTGGATCGTGCCATTTGAAACCCTAAACTTGCTCCACTTCTGTTACAAGGAAAACGTACACATTTAAAGGCCAAGTATTCGAAGTGATTTTGAAGAGCAAAACCAGAACCCAGCAAAGGGGCAATCTGCCAAGCAACCGTACACTGCCTGTATTGTGTTTACTGGTTGAACGCCCTGCAACTTCCAAAGACTGATAAAAATCAAAACAGTCGAGACCTAAAAATGCAATGGGGATCAGTATACAATGATGGCTTGTTGATCCAATGTCGGAAGTCTATAACCAATACAACATCCTTAGATAAAACAATAACACCAGCTAGCCCATAGTTCAAACCAATGAGTTCAAACAACCTTGGTGCAGCTGGCTTCGTGCACAAAATCACGCTGTAATTGGGGATTTACAGGGGTCACGCGTTATATATTACTTTGCTAAGGATTGGAATCGATTACAAGCAGCATTTAAGCCGGCTTAGGCGTGTTGCCTAAGGCTGAAAGTTCCAATTCAGGATTTATGAGACAAGTCGCAGATGTTCTCCCACCTCATGATGCAGCACGAACCTTAAAGAGTGCATGGAAACGTGGGTTATACTCGGACGACCTTGTTCTTAGATTCAGTGTACATGTATAATTGCCAGATATCAAAGGCAATAAGGGGCAAATTATTGCACATGGGAACACAGCCCAATCTATTGCATTTTTGCAGAAAAATGACGATTTTGTAGATAAACAAACGCTTATTCGTTTCCTACATTTATAAATAGTCCTACAACTTGTATTATATGAACTGAAGGTGGCAAATAGACAAAAGTTTATCAGCCTATTACTTCCTTCACCCAAAGTGCAAATTTCGTTGACTTTGGTTGTGTAAATTTTTCAGAAAAAAAAAGCAGCCTTATCTGGCTCAATAAAAGCTAAAGCCACGCAGACACGCACATTTCCCAATGTCGTTGATAATCATAGCTTCATTTAGACGATAGCAATCGGTAGTATTTAATATTCTCAGAAAAATTCGCTCTGTAGTCACCAGCCAACTAAAGTTAAAGGCATTGACATCACCTAGCCTCTAACAAAAGGCCTCCCTCGACGATGGATGCTTTCTCGTTCTCCCACATATTTTCCCATTCGAGAATTTCTTAGCTTCCCCAATTCCGACCCCGAATCCTGGATCGTTCGAGCCATAATCGGTCACAGGAGCCGAAAACCATGAAAACATGAACAAGAATTTACCTTCAGCGAGTTCAAATCTATGTCGTCGAGACTGCAATTCACACTAGGCGTCAACGCCATGATGAAGCTCGATGAGAATGCCTGACCCGATGAACGAGCACGAATTAATCCAGCTGGACGATTTATCCACTTTTTAACTGGCAGCACAACGCGGGGCTGCGATGGGAATGAAACATCCGACGAGGAGAAGATTAAATCGACTCATGAGCACAATTCCAACACGGCGTACACCAGCATCTCGAATGCATGTGTCACATATCCAGAGTATTGGCTACATTTAACCCCAGCACTGCCTTGTGTGATTGGATTCGGGCTTCCTGTAGCAACTTGAAATGCGCGAGACGGTGGCGCCATCTGTCGAGCGATAAGCGATTCCTGTCATGCCTCAGCTGGTCGATTTTGAAAAATGTGCGCCCCAAAACCTTCGGTGGTCTAAAGTATTTCAGTGGCGGATCCAGGGTGGGGTTCCGGGGGTCAGGACCCCGTTTGGCAAAATAGAAAATTTACACTAGATAGATTGGAACCAAAAAAGAAAAATTCATACTAGATAGAATGGTTAATAAATCGAAAAAATCTTAATTTAAGACTTGATGGAATAGAAGTAAAAGATAATGAAACAAATTTCTCTGACCATTGTAAATTCAAAAGAATTAGGCATACACCAATTATGAAAGGCTGTAAATATTGCTTATTGTGCATTTACATAATGTAAATGTTTTTGAAATTGACATACATGTATAATGAAGTAGACACTGCGCAGCACCCCCCAACAAAAACCTCCAATTTTACTCCAAATTTCCTTTTTATTGGTAATTCAAGGCGGATAAGAAGCCTTCCTAATTGTAGACAAATAGGCCAGATTTCATAATGAGGGTGACAAATTTTTGAAAAAAAATGCAAAAATGTGAGCTGGTTTTCCAAATTTTTTGCAAAAAAATGCGAAAACGTAAACTGGTTTTGCAAAATTATTGCAAAAAAACGCAAAAAGTCAGCAAAGTAGCAAAAGCTGCCTTTTGCAAAATTTTGCAAATAAATGTAAAAAAGTGAGCTGGTTTTGCAAAAATTTTGCAAGAAATGAACAGTTTTTGAAAAAAGTTTTTAAAAAATGCAAAAAATGAACTAGTTTTTGCAAATATTTTTTATACATGTATATTTAGGCCTCTATATACAAACATGTGCTCACTGCAGACTTGAAAAGAGGTCATGTCATAAATTACCGTTTCGATTATACATGTATAATGGTTGAATTTTGGTGACGGACCCCGTTTGAAATAAAAGCTGGATCCGCCCCTGTATTTCAATTTTTTTATTTGGTTCGCAACATGCACACTCGTATACAAGGTTCCACGATCTCATGTATGAAGGGAACAAATGGATTTGCAAAATTTGTTTGAACTTGGGTACAATTCATGTAATACTCATGTACAGCAGCATAAATACCACCAAAATTAGCTCGTTATAACCGTAGTTCGTTATATCAGTAGCATAACCGATAATTCGTTTTATCCAATTCGTTATAACAGTAGAAATTAACATTATTTCTGTATAGGCTGTGACGGGGATTGGAAACACTGTTCGTTATAACAGTAATTCGTTATAAGCGAGTTCGTTATAACGAGGTTTGAATGTAGTACTATCCATACTATCCATACTAGTAAATTAAGTTCAACAAATCAATAAGGTACACAATTACCGGTATATTTAAAATTAAGTGGGCGTGAAAGGGCTTTTAAAAACCAACAATAGCTAAAGTAATATGCTCTGAACCCTGAACAAATTCATTGCATTTCGCTCCGATGAATAAAGTTTCGGTATATCAGTCGCAATAAAAATGCAAATTATCGTTTACCCAGCTTATGGAAGTATCTTACTGAAAAATGTTTATTGCAAAAGCTTGAACTCGCGCGAAAATAATTAAAATAGACCAGAGTCAATTTCACAAACGTTTTATTTGCTTGAATTCTACAATATCAGTAAACACGAAGGTTAAGTTTTGCCATCCCAAAAACTCGCAATTTTTGCAATAAATTAATTCTCTCTCAAGAAAATAGATGGTACTCTACTGTTCTCTAAACATACTTTCGATGAGTACACGAGAAACAAACAAAGGATGTACGGAAGAATAGAATACCATCCAATTGGTAAGTTGAGTCGCTATCACAAAGCAGATTTCATAAACAACTAAATTATAAAAAGTAAACATTTTCAAGCCAAGTTACTGCACAGATCCTGGTTTTCATGCCCACAGCAATGGAAAACGTACAGTACCTATTTCAGAAGTGAACTTGCCCCAGTGTACAAATTTTGGGTTGTACAATATAAAACTTTGAGATCCTTTTTAATTTTCAAGAGGTGTCCGTGACACCCTCGAATTGAAATGAGTAAGATAATATGAAATAATATGAGGAACTCAAAAAATGCACCAAAAAGTGCATGAAATAAGCCAGTGAGAGGCCACTGGGCATGTTCACAGGCAAAGAGCACCATGTCTCGAAAAGCCTGCAAAAGTTTACAGAGTTAAGACGATCACAACCCTGTCAGAGGTAACAGAACTCTACAGTGAAAATTGGAAGCAATTCTCATCTTACAGCTCTGCTGCAATCTAAGTTTTGATCTAAGCAACTAGTTTAGTCTAAACCAGAGTTCAAATTGCGCAGTTCGTGTTTACATTGAACTGCTCAATTTTGTTCCTTAAAAGAGTATGTAAAAGCCGAACGAAAAACAAAAACACACCTTAACTCTTGTAAACAGAGACCAGCTCCGTCAAGTATCGAGATATAACAAACATGATGATTCGATTAATATGCACTTAATGCATGTAATCTCATGAAAATAACTTAACACAGGCAGTATGAGACATGGTATAAGGACAGGACAAGAGTTGGGAAAATGGTACAAGGGGAAGTTAAGCAGTCTTCAATGGTGCTTTGAACCATGGAGAAACCCCACATAACGATGTATGATAGAATGATGCTAAGGTGGAAATTTTGACGAAACATTTAAATCAAACCCGAAATTTACACGAGAAAGACAGTTGGACTAGAAAAACGATAAGTTCCAAAGCACCATCGTACGTCCTTGATGGACACTGCTTCAGAGAAGCCTCGGCTTAACTGAATTCGCTCGAATTTACGCCTCAAACCGCCAGCTGGTTAACCGGATAGTTTTTGTGTTTTTTGGTAAAGGCGCGTAAACCCTTGGGCGATGAAACCAAGACAAATTACGACATTATGCAGCAGCTTACCCTTGGCATGGGCTAAACTAACCCTGGACAGCATTTTGAATGGCTGACCGAATTGAACGGGTTATACATTAGGTAAAAAACGCGTGCCCTTTAACGTTGCATGAACGCAAAAATTAAATGCTAGTTTACAATTCAGTTAAATGCATTTGCAAACCATCTTAAATAAAAATCAACAGAGGAGAATCTTTCAACTTAGGACTGCAAAGCCGAGGACATAAATCTGCATTAAAGGTGGACAGCACCATCAAATTTGACATTCACTTTTCTCAGACATGAACATTGAGGTAAATTAAGGTAGCTGCGCACTCGTGCAACGATTTAACGTGCTGAAATGCAGCTCTTCGGCAAAGATCACAAGAATTTAAGTCGAAATACGTTGCTTCCAATGTCAAATTCATCTTATCGGAAATAATGGATTCACTCTGACAATAACCTGAATATAATAGAAATGCCGATTTATGTCCACAACAGTGCGTGACAGCATAATATAATGGCCCCTAGTAATAACAAAAATTAGCAGTACGTCAGCTAGCAGCGTTATCGATCACAGAATTAAATTTTAAAACAAAGATGAAAGAAAAGTTTACAAACAGATCTGCTTAGGATGGTATATATATTGCACCCAGTATACGTAAGGAAAGAACAACGAAATTAACAGTTTTAAATTAAAATTGGCAACAATGAGTGATTTGATTCCAGGTACTTAAATACTTAAGTGCTTTTCTCGCAGATAGCTGGGCCCTTTTTTCACGCTAGGCAGGACCAGTACTTAGAAACAGCAGTTAGGGAACCCGGTAAAACCAACATTATGCATTTGTGAAAACAACTCTTATAATTATACCCTACAATGTACTTGTGGACGATATCGCAAGCTTTATGACGAGCCATTCCGCCACACGATTCTAGTGGTAGTTATTTGGTCCACTTAGTTTAGTTAAAACTACTTTCTGAGAAATACCAAATTCGGAATAAAAACTACACGAATTGGATAAATAGATGTACAACGCAGTCATTAAAAATAGCAATTCGTATTACTCCTTGGCACTCTTGCGATAACTTAACTTGCAGACTTACAACAGTAAATTAGTAAAACTTTCGATAAAAGTAAAGTTTGAATAGATGTAATTGGGTAACCTCCAGCAGATGTGAGCACCCAGCAATAGGGATAAATCACAGGTTGCATAGGTTAAAAGGTGGTCAGTGCCAAAATGTGAGAAGGTAAAAGATCAAAACTCCTGATGTTTATGTCAGCAAAGAATTTGGGCAATATCACATAGTTTGTTTTGGAAAGAATATCCTACAAGATAAATTAGAAATATAAAATTTTAAATGTTAGCAGATTAGACGGTCAGCTCCAAACTTTGCAGACAACCACATAAAATACACTACCAAGAGCAATTTTAATCAAAACTAAGAGTGAGATTAGGAGCACACGGATGGCTACTTTGCTAAGCAAGACTACGTATACAGAGGCTTAAGTTGAAAGAAATCGCGTATACAAAAGCAATGTTTTTTCAATAACTTACTGCCAAATGTTAACCGATGGCAACGGTTTAGTGCAAGAACAACGTTCTCCAAACCCTCCCTACCCGCGTTTAGAAGCTTTGTCGATTTCAAATGTTGTCGTTCTAAATGCCATGATAATAACTTGTCTCATTAGAATCTTAAGAACACAAATTTTAAATTTCATAATGCACAGTTCCCAAAGAAACCCAATTGGCCTAGAAGGTGGAACCATCTGGTAATGATGTTTTCTGACAGAACAGCTAATCGCGGTTACAGCTAGTTATTAGAAGCAACGAATAGATCACCATGCGCAATTTTAGGTTAACTTGTTTAGGTAAAAAAATGTTAATGACGACAGATTATCACTTTGGCAGAGTAGAACATATTTGAACCAACAGTAGCTTCTGTATTTTAAGAATGGGACGGCAAACTTAATACTTCCAAAATACATGGCTACAATATAATCAAACTACCACAACACCAACGAAATTCCTTTGCTGGAAGGCCCTTTGATTTGTGCTTGGGTCTTAAACATTGGCTTTTGATGCATCTACAATATGTATAACTTTGGAATGGGCGGAGATAATTACGGGTGATGTAACAAACAGGAAAAGATTGGGACAATTTTGGACACGCTTAAAAGCCTTGACAGCAAAGGGTTGAAAAGAAATAAGAAGTAGGTATTATATTCCTCTAAACATAGAATTATAACACGAGGACAAGAAATAAACCTTAATAAGCACAAAAATTTGGCAACAGCCCTGTGACCCTGTGACTTGGGAAATGTTACCGTCTAAGTCACTTTTCCCACCTGATTACATTAACTCCAATCGACATGTTGGCCGATCAAGGCTTGAATGAGAGAAGCTTTGTGTAGGCATATATTGAATCAAAATAATTCCCCAACTCGGCGAGGAAGTTCGACAAGAACAGTCAGAAAGGACTCTCCTTGCCAATGATTGACAACTTCCCCGAACCCATTAACGAGCGCTCGGATTCAAAATCCAAGCAAGATTATCCAACTTTGCATACACTCACACGCACACACAAAACTATTGTTTAAATTTGAACATGTTAAAAACGTCAGTATGTTCAGTGCTCCCAAATATTATCACCATGGATGAACAATTAACCTCCATACAGAACATACCACATTGGCAGGCAACAACTGACAGTTTGTATCGACTTAATATAAAAACTTCACTATGATTTTTGAGCTGCAATTGACCATTTTTTTTTAACTTTTCAAGCTTGCTTGATGGCAATGCTCGTTAAAATGCAATTCGAAGGTACGACTAAGAATAACGAATGCACCTAATTTCTAGAAAACTGGCTAACAAGGTTCCAATCACTTGTTTGCTGCCTGCGCATCTACTGGTCTGATATCAAAAATGCCTGCACCATCAAAGTTCCACCCTATGACAAGTTGAGTACAGAGATGGAGGAGGGGAAGAAAAAGAACATTCATCCATTGGATGAAATTGCATGCCATATGGCTTTACCACCATGTAATAAAAAGGGATGGTGCAGACGAAATTAAAAACACAATCAGACCACTGGAATGTTTACATTGAAGTTCTGCTTAGAGGTTAAGCACGAGAATTTCTCAACTCCTTCAAACGAGGTCAGGGTTGTGCTACAAATCAACAACCCCGACAAATGGGCTCGTAGCGCCCCTGGGGAGGAATGTTCAGAAAGAAAGCATGAACGAGACCCCTGAGGGAATTAGAGGAGTCAAGAACATCTCTACCGTTTGCGTCTCTACCTTTAGAGTGGTCGTTTGCCCACATAAGCGGAGACTTACAAACCGGGCAACGTGGGAGCACCACATGGACCTGGGCTATTTAGAGGCCGATCGATATCTTCGGCAATTCGGGCATTCAAACCAATCAGGTGTCGTAACGCTAGGCTATTTCGTACATCTCATTAAAACTCTCGAATCACAGTGTCCACCTCGAGCTGCTGCAGCGAACTTACCCAGAAAGGCCGGGCTCTTAACTGCCCCACCAGTCAGTGGCCTGGTTAAAGCTTCTTCCGCCGTAATTCCCTCCGTAACTACCCATGTAGTGGTTGCTTCCATAACCACCAAATCCCTGGCTTTGACCCTGGTGGCTCGGAAAGCCACCACCACCACGAGGGGCACCACCGCCACCACCGGAGCCTCCACGGGGCTGTTGACGATAATCACGAGAGCCAAATCCACTACCACCAAATCTGAAATCATAAAGAAAAATTTATTTTGATGGCTGCATGCATTTTGGACAAAGGGCAGAATCTGTGAACACGTTTTTCAAACTAATTTTGAGACAAGTGCTACTCTACCATTAATCAAAATTTTAAGCCTCAAAATGTGAAATATAATGGCGAATTTTACAAAAAAAAATATTAACTAACCTTCGTTGTCCGCCACCTGAGCGACGTTGACTGAACTGAGTGCGAGACTCTGCAGCCATTCCCTCCAACCAGGTTGGCAACTCTTGTTTGGTCTCCACAATGAGGTCCATGAGATCTCTCGCCATGTTGCGATTCTTTTCATTGAAGAATGAAGTTGCCAAGCCTAGAAGCGTGAATAAAACATTTTCAAATCTGGCCCAACATTGTGTCAAGTCACACTTAATCTTTACTTTTACTTACCAAGATTTCCCACTCTTCCAGTACGACCAATGCGATGAACATACTCTTCAATATCACTGGGCAAATCGAAATTGATAACATGTTTCACGTTCGGAATGTCCAAACCACGAGCAGCGACCTACAAAGAACAAACTACATTCAAAATAGAGAAACTAAACCAGACTAAGCTAGACCAATCCAGACGTCATTAAGGTATGTAAAATATAAGTAATATACTAAATGAAAAGAATCACATACAGCAGTGGCCACCAAAATAGGGGTTCGACCGGAACGGAAAGAACGCAGTGCTTCCTCCCTTTCCCTTTGGCTGCGGTCTCCATGAATACTAGTTACAGGATAACCCTCCTTGTGGAGAAATTCTTCTAGGGCATCAGCGCCCTTCTTAGTTTCAACGAATGTCAGGGTAAGTGATTCTGGTTCTGGAATAACATGATTCTATTCATTAGAAAACAATAAGACCCCACCGAATAATGCATTTAACCAAACCTTACCGGTGCGTGGCTTATCAAGACCTGCAGCATTTAACAAGTCAAGGAGGAACGAGCGTTTATCACACTCATCAACCCAAATTACTTTTTGAGTAATATTCTCGCTTGTACTTCCAACACGACCCACAGCCAAAAATATATAATTGTCCAGAAAGTCCCGAGCAAGTTCCTGCAATGGAAACATTCGCATCAGATTCAGAGAAATTCTGGAATGTTCTTGAAGTAAGAATTCCATAAACAGACAATATCAAAGTACTTTGGCAAAGAAGTAATCGGATTTACCTGGATTTCTTTGGGAAAAGTTGCCGAGAACATCAAAGTTTGCCGCTTTCCTGTCTGTGGCATGGTATCCTGCTCAACAATACGGCGAATTTGGGGTTCAAAACCCATATCCAACATTCTATCAGCTTCATCCAAAACCAAATATCTGGAACGACAAAGCATTAAATGGTTGTTGTCAAGATGATGCCATTTTAAAAGTGTAAAGCTTGTATTAAGTGAAATACAGCTGGGCATAACTGTGAAATCTACCAGAATCCCCAACCTTGAAATTTTAGCAAATTAAGAAAAAATAATTACGAACCTGCAGTTATCCAGCCCAATCTTTCCCCGTTCTAACATGTCCACAAGGCGACCTGGTGTCGCAACTAAGAGATGGCATCCTTTGTCCAAATCCCTCATTTGCTGCCCCACATCCGCTCCTCCATATACCACACAAGGCCTCACGCGTGATCGGTATGCAAATTTGCGAGATTCATCGTAAATCTGGGTGGCCAACTCCCGAGTGGGGGATAGAATTAAAGCTAATGGGAATTGTTTTCGTCGACCTGATTTGCCCTAGAAATAATGTATAACAAAATCCAAATTTACAGATATGCTGACAAAACAAAAGCATTATGGAATTGCTTACTGTATGTGCATGAGTAAAAGAAAAGCCATTTTACCTGCATATCATTGCATTGGCTTGGCCCATTCTCAAAAATCTGATTCAGAATAGGAACTAGAAAAGCTGCAGTTTTTCCTGAACCAGTTTGGGCACATGCCATCAGATCCCTCTTGCCCAAGATGATGGGAATCGCATGCTTTTGAACTGGCGTTGGTTTGTCATACTTCGCCAAATTGATGTTATTTTTAATTATCTCTGTGAGCTCACATTCTTCAAACTAAAAGGTAGGAAAATCACTTAGACAAATAGAAAAGCCTTCAAATTTGTAAAAATATAAACATAGAAGCAGGTTCAGTATGCTTTATGACTACATAGAATGCTTGCACCAATTAATGTCAGTTCTTTGCTCCACTCAAATTCTTACCTCTTAAGATCGATATTAAACGAAAAAATGAGCAATTATTATCGTTAGCTCCATTAGTATGCTGCTGAATTAGTAGCAAAATTAAATTTCACACAAAATTTATTTTGCAGTAATTTGTAAGTTAAAAATGTCGAGGTTACAAAAGGGAGATTGAGATTTGACTTATTTTGGTGAAGAGTGCGACTGGCTGAATAAGATACAAGTACTTCCGTATTTGGTTAGTGAGGACTGCATTTGCTCTAACAAAGTGAATTTGGAAACAAACGAGCGTCACACACAAATAGCAGGTAATATCAAGAAAAAAGAAAGCAAACTGCAATCAATCATCTTGGCTGCAATTAGATTACACATGTTAAATTTCATCGAACAACTCATAATTTTAACTCTTATTCAGCAATGCACTCAATGCAAGAAAAGCTATGCTTACACCAATTACATTGCTAGGGCACGTTTCGCCAGTGGCCTCAACTGGGATGTCTTCATACTTGTCAAAGTTAATCCCAGTATTGTTGCCCCCAAACAACTCCCTGAAAAAAAGTTAACATTCATTAGCATTCCTCGAAGCACGCATTCAGTTCAATCTTATACGAAGTATTCACATCTCGGTTCTTTCATTTCTGGGCATAAGCGTAGACCAATCATCCTCTTCACTTTTCCAGCGTGCATCGCTACCACTTCCACCACGATCCCAGCTAGTAAAAAAAAATACATCAAACACATTTAGAGATAATACACAATCACAGCATTGTCTAGCTAACTACCGAACCTAACCCCCCAACCCTGGCACGCATGGCAGCAATGTGGTACCTAGAAATAAATTCGAATTTTTACCTGGGAGCAGCTCCTTGTCCACTGCCTAACCTTGGAGGGTTGCTCTGGCGCCCACGGCCTCCGAAATTTCCATACTCACTACGTGCATTTCGGTTTCCTGTTTATCAAAAGCAACTTGGGATGAGAACAAGCTCAGCTCTTAACATGGCAAAAATTTCTTACACAATACAAAGGTCATTCGAACCTTCATTACCCGAGTCCGGGCGGCCCCCGAACTCGTTAGAGCGGTTATAGAACTCTAAAAATAAAAATAAAACATCATTAGTTAAACAGCGAACTTCAACAGGTGTCTTTTAGAAGGGTTTGGAGACATGAGACCAGATTTAGATGAAGATTGAAAGAATATGATTAGAATGAAGATTATAAGAATAAAAACAACAGTGAGTGTAATCAAAGAATACAGCATGAGATGTGAAAATCTCTTCTAAAAGCTACCTCTTCTCTCGTTATTTGGAGGTCGTCCATTAGACCGTGCATTCCAACTGCCAGCAGCAGCACCAGGATTAACAACAGGCGGTGGTGGTGCTGGGACGGAATTGGGAAAACCTCTATTGTTGTTGCTTGGTTGTCCACGGTTACGTAGATGGGGAGGAATATAGCGCTGTGGTTGGTTTCCAGGGTCGCTTCTCCCGTTGCCTGGGTTAGAAGCATTCAAGTCTAGGCCAGCAAGCTGCAAAAATAGAAACATCAGTGATATTCATCATACATAACCAATCCATAGATACCACAAATACATAACATTAATTTTACAAATGCATCCGTTATAACACTGACATGACAAGCACTGATAAACCAGGGTCCAGTTACACAAGTGTGAAGAGTTGATGAATATTGAGGTTCAGCTGTGAGGTGTTTAGGTTTTTGGGTTTCCTTAACAGGAAATGTCTCATGACATGGAAACCTGAAGACTTCACTCCTTGTTTTTATGAAAAAGGGCTAAGGCATCATGCTATATATTACACCTCAATTAGGCACAGCAGAAGTTTTATTTTAAAGATTATGGCCTCAGCAAAATTTAAGAGAAAAGAAAAGTCGCATTCACATAAGCTGCACAGTCACCATTTCGCCTACTTTATAAGGTCTTTTTCCTATTTCTCGTAGACTACTTCTAACCGCCATAAACAAAGCGAAATCGGCATGCTTCGAAATTAAAATCATCTGCACAAGCCAAGTCACTATGTACAAATGCAGACATTAAGCATGCTTATGTGTTTTGGGATAGACAAAGACAAACACAAGGCACGAAGAGCCCAACTCTTACGGCCGAATTAGTATGGGTGGCTAAGTTGGAATCTATATAGGTATATTAGTAGGGGGAGGGACGGTCGTGGCCGATATCAAGAGTGGGGCTTTCCCGACAATTGGTCATTGAAGGATTGTGGTCAACCACAAAAACCACAATCAGACAGCCGACCTATGAAGCGTAACCCAATGACCGACCCGCTTGGAGTATGATTCCATATATTTCATTTTACTGTCATTGTTCTTGACACCACCACATGGCACCTTTGGTGCTGAGTGAGGATGCCTTAAATGGAATTAAATTAAATGAGAGAATCTCAAAGGCTGGATTCAGGAGATGGTGAGACCAAAAGTCCACTGTCAGATTCATGAAGCCAGTCTCAGATGTTCGCCCACTGAATAATGCAACACGCACAAGCCTGCATGTAAACTGATTCTATAAGAATCTGAATAACTTCGTGAATCTGTATAAAGTAAACTTCCAGGCAACGTGATGCACCAGAATTCTTATACAGTTTAAGTCTATGTAGAAATTGAAATTTCTAAATATTAACCACCTATTTCATGATGATTTTAAAGGCCATAGAACTTCATTTCTGTTATCATTGTCATGAATTCTTGATTTTAATTGTTTGACAATACATACACCAACATTTTTAAAACTGGGTCATGGAATCAATGCTTTCCTTTGTCTACCATTGAATTTCCAAAATGGTTTGCATTTAGAATTCAACGTGGTACTTGATAGGTAAAGTCTTATCAAGGAAACTCAAAAATCAATGGAAAAACGTAATAGGCAATTGGAAAACATAATAACATGTCCTTTTAGGCAAGGCGATAATACTGACGATAACAAAAAACAAAGGTATGACAAATCGGGCCATTTTATTCCCACAATGCATCCGAAAAAAGAGGCCTATTTTCTAGACTAGCGCCATTTGCATATTTCTGAAAATGGTATTTCAGTCTTATACCGAAGAACTATTACAGGTACGAGACATCAAGTACCAACAATGAAACGTACCACGTTCACTAATCATCGACGCGACATTTAAAGGCAATAATTTGCGAAGAAATAAAAACGAAATCGCCGAAAATTAGAACAGTTGAGCAATGGCCGCCATGTCTCGGCTTTTCAATCTAGGACTAATTTGCCACAACGACAAGATTACGAACACAACACCGAAAAGACACAGACTTTAAATCAGGCAGCCAGAACACGATAACACCAACGAAAACGTACGAAAAGTGTTAAAATTAACTAAGGATTAGTCGTTTTCCCCCAAATTGACTTCACGCAAAACGTTCTTCACCCTCGCACTCAAGGTTAAGCCTAACGCCAAGTTAATTCCCCCAAAACCATCCCCCCTTTTGCTATTACAAGAACGAAATTATTTGTTAGCAGAACCTGCATCCTTAGTAAAACGTCTTGATTGGGATGAGGCGCATTTCCTTGATAGAAATAAGGTTGGCCGTTGTTAACGTCGGCATATCCGCAAGGAGCTACAATCCACTGCGCCATTTTTCTCTCAAAAAGATTATTTCCCGAACTGGCTTGCCTAACCTAACCGATGAAAATTTAAAGTGTGCTGCTTCTCGTGGTGGTCCACCGAAACAAATACGCTAGAAATACCTGCGGCTCTAGACCCGTTCCATTGTAGTCGGATTCATAATTCATATTATCGAAGAACAAGGAAGAAAAAATCGTTCAAACGTTGTCAGTAATGGTCCAACGACGCAACAAAGATATTTCGAAAATTTAGTAAAATCGCACTCGCCGCACCGGTGAATGATACTTCCGCTGACGCAAGCGTGGCCAATAGTACTCGGGTTAAAAAAAAGAAGTCGAATCAAGGCGAAAATAGCGCCCTCTACCAAGCAGAAGTAATGGCGGCCATGTTGGGAAGCTTTGGCTCCAAATTTGAACCAGCATTTATTTGTCATTTACGATAAAATGCATATACGAAGGAAAAATAAAGGAATCGTCAACCAAAAAATGTTCCGACATTCTGTAAATATAATACTAGATTTATGAGTCCCAAAAACGTAATAACAAAGCGATGGATATGATAATTTAGGGATCCCCCTCTACCTCACCCCCTAAGATGACTTATTTAATAATTGAACTTCCAGTCCCCTAGGCAAAAAGGACAGAGAAGTAGAAAAAAATTTGCTGTCAAATACTGTGATGTACGAGTGAATTCCCTTAGTGAATACGAGTGATCATAGTGCATATTATTGCCAAAATGAAATCGTAGCAAATGATTCCGAATTGATATGGAAACGAAAATTAATTGATTGAAATGATAATTTGATCAAAGAAGCGAAATCAACGGTGCAGCGATTTTTTTCATATAATTCTTTTCATATCATACATACATGTACATGTATATGCTGTACCTAGGTAGATGGACAAAAAAAATTTGCTGTCAAATACTGTGATGTACGAGTGAATTCCCTTAGAATACGAGTGATCATAGTGCATATTATTCCCAAAATGAAATCGTAGCAAATGATTCCGAATTGATATGGAAACGAAAATTAATTGATTGAAATGATAATTTGATCAAAGAAGCGAAATCAACGGTGCAGCGATTTTTTTCATATAATTATTTTCATATCATGATACATACATGTACATGTATATGCTGTACCTAGGTAAATGGATCATGCATGCCTTATACTGTATGTAATGTTGGATAATCAAAAATGTGTGTATATATACATATTTCTAAGGGTGAGGACAGACTGGTAATTATTTAGTATGAATTGTAGCCCCAAATCTCCTCACCCCCCGTCAGTAGTCCCATGCGAATTGTTCATCCAAGCCAGTCAGGGCCTGTCGACCTGTAGAAATGAGTTCCAGTATGGCTGTCGCCGTCGCCGCAAGACAGAAGTCCATCACTGACGTCATGTCCGTTTCAGTTCTACAAGCGCCTCTTGTTGCAGTCGTTCATTTGTTAGGTGCCTGGTAAGTTACACTCGATGGAAATCCGTTGCCATCCTCAGTTTATAATTTAGTTTTTTCTTTATATGTTACTGTAGTATGTGTTTCGTGTAGTCTTCAGTCGTTATTAAAAGCGATTCACTGATAGATATTATTGAAAGAATATATATTTCTCGTTATATAGTTTGTGTGTTTGGGGTGCGTGCATAGCCAGCACATTGCTGGATTATTTAGGGTGCAAAATGGAAATTTGTCAGATATTTAACTTGCAAATGATGCCTGCACTGCACCTAAAATAGCGGGGGTTTATTAAATGTTTTCTAGCTTTTGATTCCATTTTTATTAAATGTTTCGCTAAAACGATAGCCACGATGTCACGGCTTCCCTTTATGGGTGACGTCGTGACCAGTACCATACAATGGATAAGCTGCCATGCACTCATGGTGTGTTTGTATGACGTAGGACTTTTTCTACAAAATTTCTTAAACACTAATGTGCTTTTTCTAGTCCAGAAACTAAATTATCGATCAGAAAGTAATTTTCTGTACCAAGATAATTTTGTATAATCCAATTTTTTATTTAGGCCTAAAGCATGGGGCGAGTGATTAGGAGCCAGCGTAAAGGTGCTGGAAGTGTTTTCCGTGCCCATGTGAAGCACCGCAAAGGAGCGGCCAAATTGAGGGCCGTGGACTTTGCTGAACGTCATGGATACATCAAAGGTATCGTGAAAGTGAGTATTGATAAGCAAACATCTGCAAAACTAATATTGGGGGCAGGGGCAATTGTAAATGATGTGAATTGGATTTCTTATTAGCTGTGCTGATTTTTTTGAATCCAGAGGCTGTTTCTGAGCATATATGATTTGCAAATATACTTCCGTTAAAGAAGTGCAAGTTCTAATTCTAACGGTTTTTATTCAATAGGAAATCATTCACGATCCTGGCAGGGGTGCACCATTGGCAGAAGTCACCTTCAGGGACCCTTATCGGTACAAGCTAAAGAAGGAAAAGTTTCTTGCAGCTGAAGGAATGTTTACAGGACAATTTATATATTGCGGGAAAAAAGGTGATTTGATCAGTTGAAAAAATGAAGCTGGTTTGGGATTTACCGATGAAGAATTGTTGCGATGCAGTTCTGAAGTTCCAACAGGAATGTTAACTGGGGGGTTTGTCAGCAAGCATTGCAACAATTCTTCCAGTTTCAAATGATGTGAAATGGATTTCTTATTAGCTGTGCTGAGTTTTTTGAATCCAGAGGCTGTTTCTGAGCATTCTATAATTTGCATCCTAGTTCTTTTTAAAGGAGTGCAAGTGCTAAATCTTATCATTTTTGTTTCCAAATAGCTGCATTGCAAATTGGAAACGTCATGCCTGTGGGTGTAATGCCAGAAGGCACAATCGTTTGTAATTTGGAAGAGAAAGGAGGAGATCGAGGGGCGCTAGCAAGGGCGTCTGGAAACTATGCCACCGTCATCTCCCATAACTTGGAGACCAAGAAAACAAGGGTTAAGTTGCCTTCAGGTGCAAAGAAAGTGGTGCCATCAGCCAACAGAGCCATGGTTGGTAAGTATCAGGGAAGAAGATTATGAAGACTGGCAATGCATCGATTGCTTACCTGATTTATTTTTTCTTAGGCATTGTTGCTGGTGGTGGACGTATCGATAAGCCAATCCTGAAGGCTGGCAGGGCCTACCACAAGTACAAGGTTAAGAGGAATTGCTGGCCTAAAGTGCGTGGTGTGGCCATGAACCCTGTTGAACATCCCCACGGAGGTGGTAATCACCAACACATTGGTAAAGCTTCCACGGTGCGGAGGGATGCTTCGGCTGGACGAAAGGTAAAACTAATTGAGCAAACCTTGCTTAGCATTCACAAGATTAGCAAATCTCCACTGTTGGCAGCTGATAGTGGTCAAAATATAACTTACCAATTCTGTTGGAGTTTTTCTTATTGTGTGAAGGAGGGCAATAGTTATGATTTGTCGACTGTTAAACAACGTTCCTCAATAATGTTGATTCTCTGCTTTCTAGGTTGGTCTTATTGCTGCCCGTCGAACTGGTCGTATTCGTGGTGGCAAGACTGAGGTTAAAGGCGACGATTAAACTGTAGTAAAAATAAATAAAGCACCAGACAACATGTTATTTTGTGTTCCTTTGAAGTGATGAACATGGCAACTTACAAAGTTGAATTTCAATTTAGTTGTAGCTCTGGGAAAGATCATTGAAAGAATATTGTTTTATGGAACTTGAAATTTCACAAAGTTGCTTGAATGGTAAAAACTTCTTACCTCTTATAATCAATGATTGGCTATTGTGACCAAGCTTTAACGCTCCTGTCTTGCAATGGGATGAGGGTTCAATCCTAAAAAATCTGAAAGAGCAGTTACTGACATACTTGATCACCACCATGTGTTATCAGTAATTGTAGGGCAATTAATGATTTAAATCAGAAATAATTTTAGCCTAAAAATTGACATCAAATCAATGTAGAATACTTTTATTTTCAATACACCAACCTCAACATATGGGTGACAACTGCATTGTCAGATCCACCTTGATAATCAAATAAGGCCAGATGTGGTCGATTCAACAACTCCAGAAAAACTGCTATCATCAGCACTCAGTTCATGCCTTAAGAATGAAAACATTGAGTCGCTCATTGATCCAGACCTACTAAATAAATACCTTGAATGGTGTAGAAGTGAGGCATTGCCGTTTGATGCTTTAGATTCTGAAGAAGATCCTCCTGTCAAGATGTTTACATCAGTGCAGATGGTATCTAATGTAGATAAATTTGCCAAATCTGCATTTCTTTCATGCACCATGAAAGACAACAATGAATCTGTACAATTGTCCATTGTCGAATCCAATGCACTGGTGAGATACGACCTGGACGAGCCCAAGAGTAGCATGTCCTCGCAGGATGTTGGGATGCCAGATTTAATTTCACTTGGATTAGAGTGTTGCGTAAAGAAAGAAGGCAGGTTATTTCCGGACAAAGATTCAAGACTCGGTGTGCTTAAGACTGGAAGGGTCTGAATCTTAGCTGAAAAGCAGGAATGGGACTCGCTGCTACTTAATGTAGGAGTCGACCAGTCCTCTTTTCTGGAGCTATCAATCGACGTGCTGTAACTGTCAAGATGTGAGTTTTCATCAGAGCTTAAATCTCTCAAGAAATAAGACAGTTTCTGGAACGAAGGTCCTCCAATCATGGTGGTGGTGTCAGAATCTATAATCCTTTTGTTTGTCTCTCTCCTTTTTGTATTCGTGATAAAGGCTGAGCGCTTGTGCCTTTTTATCTCTTCGTCATTTTGATCTTCATTCAGACGTTCAGAAATAATGTTAAGATCGGACATCTGGCTAGAAGGATCGGTTGATGGGGTAATTCCAGTAATCTCAAATACGTGAGATCGGTTTGGTGAACATGTGGAACAATCTGAACCCACTAGAGTAAGATCAGGTTCCTCAGTTATTCCTGGCTCATTCTGGAAATGAAATAAGTAAAATTTAAGAAAATATCAAACTGCGAACACAGTGCTTTTCCTGGTAAATCGTGCAATTGCTATGCTCACAAAAACAGTACGTACAATTTCAAATTTTGGGCTGAAACGTGCACTAAATTCCAGTTCATTAGATATGCTTAACGTGCTTGATTGTTGCCAACACGTGTTCTGAGAACTTCTTGGTGTGTCCATTTCGGTAATTGTACTAAGATCCCGCATGGGTTCCATTTTTCCAAAATGGGGTTTAACTAGAGCAGGACGCAAACTAAACCGGCTGAATGAAAGTGCATCAGGCGTGAAATGTTGCGCATTGGCATTATATCGAAAAGAACTAGATTCCATCTGACGTCCGGAAATTGAAGGCTGGGCAAAACGGAATGTTGACGAAACCTGAGTCTTCAAAACGGAACCTAAAAAATTCCTTCTGTCATTGCTCAGGCTAAATTCCGGCTTGACTGCCATTTGGCTTGCAGGTATATGAAAACTGGTACGCGATGATGACCACCTTTGATGACCATCTTTGTCAACCGCAGAAGCAGCACTGATACTTGAATCCATACTTGACTGCTCGGCTAAACTTTTAGCTTCGTCTCGATTTGTCTGTCTGACTTCCACGTTGCAGAACTTGTTATGCGATTGTACATCAACATTTTTAGCCCTGTTTTGTGATGTTGCCAATTTCTTGTTTGCTAAAAGACTACTTAGTGCCAATCTTCTTAATTTGTCATCCATAATATTTGGTTTTTCTGTCTGTGAGCGTTTAACATTATCTTTAAAATGCCTGGAGGTGTCTTCACTTTCTAAGGATGGCGGTGCCTGCATTTGCTGTTCGTCCCTCTTGACATTACTCTTGACAGAGTCACGATTTGTTGATTCACTACTATCAGTGAGTGAAATGTTTGGTGGAGAAACTTCAAAAATATCATCTGGTCTTTTCCTAGACCTTTCCATAGCAACACTGTCGTTTAACCTGCATTCACAACGAAATAAAATTAAGAACAAAACTTGCTATATGAATATGGGGATTAAATGTATGATTACTTATGTTTTTAAATGAAATTACTCACGTTTTCTCGAGTGTTCTTGACTGATAATCAGATTGGAATGAGGGTGATATCCATTTGCTTGTTTTAGAATCACTTGAATCCAAAGAAGGCAAAACTGGAATATTTTTACTGGAGCCCAACGCATGGTTTCGTAAATGGCCTGCCAAAATTGTTTCGTCAACAGTAGTCACAGTGCTTCCAGAAGTAGGAAAACGTTCTACAGTGGCATTCACTGGTGTCATTTCATTCCAAACGGTAGTTTTACTATCAGTACCACTGATACTGGTTGAGCCTTCCATAGGATAAGAATTTCCATAGATATCATTTGAGATTGTGGTATCACTTTGTAAAAGTGAGCTTTCTTCAGTCCGAACATCCGGGAAAGATTCCGTAACTTGTGAAATAGCTGCACTGGAATCTTGAGCAACGACAAGAACTGTAGGAGTATCATCTCCGACACTTTCGCTTTCCTTGCTTCCATAGTTTGACGAACTAGTGTCACGTTCCACATATGACGTTAGGCGAGAGTCTTTTGCGATATTATAATCAACTAATGAAACTAAAAATATAGATGTATCGTTGCTTAAAGTTAGGTAAAAAACAAATGGTAAAAAACAAGAAAACTTACGGCCAAGTCTGGAAAAAAGTTCCTCCACAATAGCCTCCTGCTCATGTTTCAGCATTGTGTTTTCCTTCTCCTATAATATGAGTCAAGAATTTATTTCGCTGATCATCATAAAACTCAGAAATTAATGGAAGGATGATTTGACGTTTGTTTTAAAACATAACTTTCAACTTATGTTGCGCGGAGCTATGATTAAACTTACCAGTCCAAGGAGCAAATCAGGTTCACTGCATACTTCCTCTTGCTTGACTAATTCTTCTAATTCATCCATAATTCTGTTGTAATCCTTTTTAAACAAGAAACAAATTACATGTGTACATAACAAGTGAAAGCACAGCATTCAAGAGCTCGATTTTTCTGAATTTATAATAAATTTAGAAATTAATACATGCGCAGAAACATTTTGCAGGATAGGTTCCCAAAAAAAAAGGGCAATTGCCTATAGACCATTTTAATTATACCACATCTAACAGAAAATCTTTAGTAAGCCAACCATACCTGTTGCAATTCTAGCTGTGATTTAGCTTTCAGGAATCGTAAACGTTCCTTTTTTGATTGTTCAATTTTTTCTTGCTGTTTTTTCATTGCTACTTCTGCTTGTTTTGCTTTATCTAACTTTGCAGCTGCATGTGCGTCCAACTAGAACAATGTGAAAAAATAAGTGATGAAAGTCAAAGTCAGATAGGTATCTAAAATATTAGGCATCATTATAAATTATTTTCACTTTTACAAATTATAAGATCAAAATGCATGGGACTCATATTTTGATACATGCCTCATCAGCTGTAGATACTTTTATTACTTTAACAAACGCCAAGTCATTTGGTGACACGGAAGCTCCTCTTTGAATAGATGATGGTACAGAAGGTGTTTGCATGAGTTTGTTGTTGCCTAAAAATTATCACAAATAGAATTTATCAATAAAGCAGTGGGAACCTTTTGATATGTTTTACCAATCAAATATTATAATTAATTTGCCTCCAGGAGACACTTCTGATACATCTTTTTGAGGTATGGGATGATGAGGAGGAGATGATGGAGGTGGTGGAGGTAATGCAGCAATTGTTTTTGCACGTTCATTTTCAGCAGTTCTAATTGCTTTTCTGGTGGCATCCTGCGTTGCCACATTTTCTGCTTCTTTGAGTTGTTTGACCCTTTCTTCGTTCAATGCTGCCACTCCCCTGGCAACTGTTTTCAGGTTGTCTTCCTCGACCTTCTTGATATGAACCTCTTTGGCAATAACCTACATTTGAATTTAAAAGATTTGGAATTTATTATGAACATAGTATTTTGAAATCCAAATTGCTTTCTTATGATATACATATGGTTAGAAAACGATAAATTATAAGGGTATTCAAAACGTAAGCAACATATTTGCGGCAGGACCCATGACCCATCGAAGGTCAACAGCAATACACAGCCACATTCCATTTCATTTTTAGAATTGCATGGCGAAATTGTAATTGCATACCGGCATTGTAAACTGGGGCCTATCAATATAAGCGGATTTGTGTTTCAAAAGGAAGTAGTAACTTACAGAAAAGATATCAATGTTGTAAAATAAAAAGTGAATTTACAACAAAAAATCTGTGGTACATTTATACAGTACCAGTATCTTTTGAGTGCTAATAAAATAATCCCATTAATCGTAATTCATATGACGAACCAACATACGTACATCTTTGGAAACGTTTGAATGCGCTGCCCCCACTAAAGAAAGGTTTTCCCCATAAATCTGTGCCAATTCTTCAATTTTTTCTTGCTTGTGCTTCAACCATTCAGTCTCAAGGTGGTTGGATAAAATTTGGAGTTGCTTATCTCTTTCCTTTTTCACAGATAGCACTATTTTAGAAGCCTTTTCCCTGGCTTGTTGCCTAACCTATAAAAGTAATCACAAAAATTGGTATTATGTACATGAAAAATTCCGTTTCCAGCTGTTGACTTGCATCGATGCACAGTGTAGGCCTAGGGTTACCTGATTTAATCTCCTTTTACGGCGTTCATCCCTTTCGATTCTGAGCAAATTTTCTACTTCGCCGGGATTAAGGTATCGTCCAATAAAAGTTGTCATGATCTACACTGAGGAATGAAGAAAAATAAATTCCAATGCTGCACTTTAGTCGAACTTGGTCGCACAAGGTCATTCGAATTTTGAATGAAGACCATTCAAAAAGCAGACGTTAGGTGCCACACTGTTAGGAATAAATACAAGCCGTTGCCATGGCTACCATCATGACCACGGCTACACGGAGAATGTAGCTCAGTCAATGAGCTAATAGCAAAGCACCCAAGGATATTGAACAATTGCTTCGACTTTTTGAGGAGTTGCTAAAGAGGTAAAGGATTGACATTTCTTTAGGATGGAGCATAATTTGATTTGCACTATGAAAGTTGATGTCAGAACGAAAACGATAAATAAAAGTATACAAATTATGTTACTGTGAATATAAGCACTGGATCTGCTTGGAAGAAGATTACGTATCTAGCCACGTACGCAAGACTGATTTACATGTACTAATTATTAGGTGCACTGCCAACTACCGGTGATGTCTAACTTGCCTGAGAACAGATAAACTTAAACAATAAATTAACAGCCGGTTTACACTTTGCAGGCCTGTACTTCCCAGAATGCGGCAGCTAAAAGGAGGACGCACCAAGGAGACTCGGAAGGAGAAACGTGAGAGGAAATTGGAGTACATGAAAGCAAAAGAGCAGTTCATGTACTATGGTCTTCCAGTTCTTGTGATTGCTGTGGTATTTATTGTCATGTACGTGTATGTCAATTCGAGGCCTTCGGCATCACACTAAGCCATTCCGTGCTGCTACAAACAGGCACTAAACAGTTAGTGCATATGACATTCCATTATGTACACGAGGATATATTTTTATAAAGAAACAATAAATTTATTTTGTTTCATTATTATTGCTTTCCTTCAAAACCCACCATTTCAGCCTTTTAGATTCCAGCACAGCCCTAAAAACTGTATACCCAAGACTGGCTAGAAATTGTGTAACCCAAGAAATGAAGTCAAAAGACATGAAACTGTCCTATTTTCAAGTTATTGGGTGTCCCACGAACACCCAGCCAGTTCACACAAACCGTCTAACATCATGGGTTTCACTTTACTACGGTCCCCAATCTTAATTTTGACATGTGTCAGTAATGGGCATGCACGTTGACTCAAAATCGTTAGAAAATGCAGCAGTATAGTTAGTTATGATAGCTGTACTCGCCACATAATACAAAAACTGAGCAGGTGGCTTAGTGCATAGTCCAGAACAAGGTTTGATCCTGGGCCAGCTTTTCCAATCGTGGTTTCCCACAAGCAAATCCTAGGTTAGTTTTCCTAAAACTGGACATGATCCTCATCTCCATAATCCCCTGCATTTGAGACAATTGTAAATTTGTAAGGAATAGAGTACGAGAGTTTAAAACCCCCCACACGTGGCATTAGCTGATTGTGAGGTTGACAAACAAGACACTTTACTTAATCAATGCTATAATCATTTGTTAAGTAAATAAACGAATTTATCTCAAAGAATGTAGGGATCGACTGATGATAACATGAATGCAAGAATCGCAAAATATGAGGATGAACGAGGAAGTGCATTACAAAAACACGGTAAAAAATCCCAAATGTATTTACAGTAAAATTTTGACCAACGGGAGTGCACTTTCAACAATTTCAACAACATGCTCTGAACAATAATGCACACTGAAAACTAAAGTGACATAATGGGACGTTGTCCAATCAAAATTGTATTATGCTTTCTGAAAGCTTAGGTTTTGCCTTTGATTGAAAGAAATTTAGTTTCAAATCCAAGTTTCAATCTTTCAGCTAGCTAGTTACACTGCTGTTAGTTCTGTATAAATCATTAGTACATTTTATATCTAATATACAAAGTATGTATATATAAAACAAGAAGTGCGATAAAGAGATGTTTGGTGCAACAATGTTGGGGAATAAATCATAGTTGGGTTTGAGGGGATGTAGAGGAACTAATATGCTATACAATAACACTTTCTAAAAATATATCTTGTTTCTAATTATGAAAAGGAGAAATAACAAGAAGATGGAAAAACTGATTTCTCAGAGGCATTGATTGAGTGATGATGGGTGAAATGAAGATGTTTTATGGTTAGTTGATCTAGGGTTGTTCGACCAATGTTTCAAACGCCAAAATATGGTAATTGCACACTCATGCAATATGGTTATTTAACAAGAAAACTATTTTTTTTAAAGCTTTACTGTCCTATAAGTATGCACATTAAGAGAATGATTTACTTTCACCTGTAAAAACTAAAAAATTGAAAGATTTTGGTTACTCCATTCTACCAAAAGAGTGCACAGCAACAGCTCTGTCCAGTAATGAAGTGTCAAATTTGATCTTAAGTATAGTAGATTTTGAAAGAATAGTGAAAATATTACAAATTGCCTGCAATACAAAGGGATAGTGTGAATTTTTTTGGAAAACAAATATGAGAAAATCAAAATTGTGGATTGAAGGAATTTATCGAAATTCACCACAATTCCAAATAATTATAAGCTTTTATATTTGCAACATTTGGCACAAATCAAAACAAAACAGTTCTTTTCAGTTTATAATTTAAAAATGTTGAATTTTCAGAAACTAACAATTTTGTTTCAGTTAAAATGATTTTTATATTTCAAATTTATGTTTCTTTTAAAAGCAAATTTTGCCTTTTGAGAATCATTTTCAATTTTGATTTTTTGTTCAGCAATTATTAACTAAAAGTTTTCAATTTAAACAAGCTACTCTAGTCGTCAAATAAAATTATTCACAATGACCACTAACGCCCACTATCCTACAAAATACATTTTCCTAATGTAGGAAAGATAGTCAAAATCAAAATGGAAAATAAGCTCAAATTTGGTTGTCCAGAGTGTTAAAAAAAAAAAAATTACCACTAATTTAAGTCGTGATAGTAGTGCACCACTCAGCAAATTAACATTCATTCCCTGGCATAGTAATTAGATTCATACCATGCATAAACTCATGAATTAATAATTCTATAATGTGCATAGATGGAGATGATATAATGCCCATGAATTTTTAGCACTGAATTGGTAATAAAATTAGTAGCTTAAGAACAAAAATCCCTTGGAAACACCAGTGATGCAAATGTACTTTAATGCAACATTACCTAGTATAGGTTCATATTGCCAATGTACCTCAAATATTAAACTTCAGTAGTGCACCCTCAGTGACAAACGCAACAACGGTAAACTGAAGATAGCATTCAACTAGGGTAAGATCATACCGAAGAACAATGAGTGGGGAAAAAGTACGAAATTGTTGACTTGTGCAGCATCTCAAAATGAGACGGTAAATTTAAAGTACCAAAGTCGAACAACCAGCAGTCGGCGATCCTATACAGAACAAAAAACGTCAAACGGTTCCCCCGTTCAAGACAGATAAGGCCATAGCACCCAAATTCATCACCTTGTTAATATGGGGGTGTGTTTTCTACAGTTTTCAATTATCCCTTTCAAGTGTGCGAGTTGCGCAACAACAACTACCAAATACAACCCTGAAATCCATCTTGGTTTTCAATCAATCCAATTTGAATACATTGTACTAAGGTGTCATGGCACAGCATGCGACATGAAGAGTTCACTTGAAGCATTTGCTAGGGTTAAAAACTAAAAAACTTTCAAGTGAAATGTTTGACAAGGTAAGCCTTGCATCTCCCAGGTTTACCATACACTTAATCGCCTATAATAACTTGCATAGGCGAACATAGCCAACCAAAATCTGCGTGAACTCGTCAACCTCCACGTTAACGAAACGTGGATAGTTATATGCAATTTGGTTGTGTTAGCTAGCAAGATGGACATGTTACCCCAAAGCGCTGATGGCACCACAAAATTAATTATTATCGGCGATTACCATCGAATCGAACTCCTCTTCAGATTCGCTTTGGGAGAAATCCTCCTCATCGGAAGTCGTGGCCGTGTCAAGGCGGGATGGCACAATGTCAGACGTCGAGGTCATGCTTGACTGACGAGATAAACGACGCCCACCCGACTCCAAACTATGCATTTCGGAATCAGTTAAGTCCTGGGCGTCACGTTGTGACATACTATCAGAACCATCATTAGCTCTGTAAACGCAAATAATGCACATTTTTACTATTTTGCAGAAATACCGATGCAAGTATATTATCAGAAGTCATGAAATAAAGTTGGCTTCAAACTTACTGCGCAAATGTTCATATAACACTTACTGCGCAAAGTTAGAATAAAGTATTGGTAAGATATGCTTGGAAATATCTCGAAACGAGCGCTGTATTAGCAGCATTTAAAAAATTCAATGGTTTTGTTAAGATGCACAAAATGTCATCACAAACCTGCTTCCAGACCCCTCACTTCCAGTTTTAATTCCACTGGGCCCAGCAACAATTGATGTGCCTGAAATTAGGGAAGTTGACCCATTACCTTTGGCCATGTCTGCAAAAATTGAGAAAATTATAAATTAAACAATTACAATTTTAAAAACTCCTTTAATTTAATTAAAACACATTTGCATTGCATTTTTATCAATCCTTCAATCACTATAATTTCTATACAGGAAGACTTGCTAAGAAATACACAACAAGTAAAAAATCACTTACTGACAACATAGTTTTCCAATGCCTTCGGCACCAATTTTCTTGCTTTTTCCAAGTCTTCTGGACTGCAATTACCTTTTTCTAAAGAGAATGTCATCCCCATGCGTTTTAGGACCTCAATGTCATCATGGATTTCAAATGTGTTATTGAAATTGAAAAGGTATTCCATTCTATAAAGAGGACGGATATGTGTTAATTCTTTTTGCAATGAATTGCACTCATTGGTCAAGATTAAAAAAACGTTCTTACTTGTCATTTGAGATGCTACAATCAATAACAGTTTTTTTGCTCGTGTTTACAATTATAAATGGGAGATGAATTGATGAGTTAGCAGTTGGTGCTCCATTTTTCCTTTCCAACTGCTTATTCCTTTGAACTAAGTTTTTGAATGCAATTTGCTAAATGGGAAAGCATACCACCAATTAAAAACAGTAAAAGAAAATTAATAGACCCGAAATGCTAATTTATTTTTCACTAACTTGCAATATAAGATCATTTAACTGCTGCTTCTTGACCGATATACGCTCAATGCGCTTTTGTTTTTCTTGCTCGATGTTTTGGCATTCCTGGGCAGAATTTGTAGGCAGCCCAAGCCATTTAATTTCTTTCTTTTCCTTAGAAATTATATTCATGGCCATTAAGACGTTCAAGGCATCATACACCCGCCGCCGAATATTTTTTTGATCATATGCCTGTAATAAGTTTGCACAACATTCAAATCTATTCACAATTTAAAAAATGAAATAAAACGATAATATGCAACAACAATTTTACCTGGTCAGTTGGTGACATGCTTCTTTGTGGATCACTAAATTCTGCTACTAACTCATCTGCGACTTCATTATAAGAAGTGACACCTTTCTTCTGAACTTTCTCACAAACTTTCATTGAAAAATGTCGCAAACCTTTTCCACCCTTCTCGCCTTTTTTCGACCTCTTTGCACTGCGAATAATGCAAAAATTAATAAAAATGCAGTGCAACGAGGAAAACTCGTATCCAATTATAACATCGATCTTACGCATCATAATCCAAATCGGACAAATCATGAGGTCTTTTCCCCTGCCAGCTGTGCGACTGATCTACTGCTGAACCTTGAGGCGTTTTGGGGCTAGTTGCGACATTAACCCGTTGTGGGGTCCCCAATATCTGTAAAGCAAAAGCCCAGTGTTACTACAAGAAAGTTTGAATTTTAAATTAGCTACGTGCAGATTATGAATAAAACTTACCATTGGCGAGTTGGCTATGTGCAATGGTTTTGGCAATATGGCAGGTTCCGACTTGACAGGAGACATTTTCGTAGCTGTACTGGCATTTGCTACTGCAGCAGCATTGGTTACAACAGCAGCAGTGGTTACCGGAACAGCTACCATATGTGCAGAACCTGAAACAAATGAGTCGATGTTAGGTGAAATCTACAATTGTAAACTTGCACGAGAGCGGGTGTGGAGGACCCTATCAATGGTGTATACAACCAAATTTACTTTCAATAACGCAAAATAAATCAGATATGTTTATTTTTTAGAGGAGCGTTAGTATGGTAATCTGACAATCTATAGTGCTGGCTTTGACCATAGTCATACACGCACATTGCATATACTGTACATAGGATAACTAATTCATTACAATTCCAGGATATTTATGGCAATTTACAATATTTTCATATACCAGATATGTGCTACCAAAAATATGAGGTGCAGAAATCTAGGTGGTTAAGGTACATATAATAACTGGTAAAATAGTTCGTCTAAACAAGAACTGCTCAGATTGTCTTGAAATTGAGACAGTCGTCAGGTACAAGTAAACAAAGTTCATGCAGCACAAACTTTCAATCTTGCAACCCATCAGTTAAAAATTTGCCAAGCTTAATCTTGTACACATAGAGTAAAAATTAAATTAACCAAATGAAGGCCTTGAATTTACCTTAAAAATCTACCTATGCTATAGGTACTGTTTGATTTTACTTAGGCCTTGACAAACACATGCAGATTCCCCAATGGCTCAACAGACGCTCACCCTTCATGACAGCATTTGAACTCGTCCAAATTTGTACGATACTGAGCGATTAGGCCAAAAAACGATGCAACGAAATAAAAATTCACGTCAAAAACATGTTTGGTAAATTCGATCTGTTATGGCACTCAATAGGCAATTGATTGGAGTAAAACGCCGCACGCACATGAACGCTCCCTGATATCGTTATCTCGTGTTGCAGAGGTGATCTCTACAGCATGGCTACAGCCACGATTTAAATGAGGATGGCTTGAAAAGTTCCCTTCAACAACTAGACACATCCCAAACAGATAAAATGCATAACGATTTCTCGTTGAAAAATTACCTAATTAAAACCAGTAAGAATTAAATCTATATACTGCAAGAGCTACTGGTTGGCATTAGCAGTCTGAAAATGGGTAATTAGAATGCTACAGGAAATCAGCCACAGTTGGGCAAATATTTAACCTTTAATTGTAATGTGCATTAAAAAAAGAAAAAAAATAGCCTAGATGTTCTGCAGTTTTTCATGATGCCCTCTAAAACTTCTGAAAATGAAATTCCCTGAGTTTTACTGGCTCAAAAACAAACATATTAAGCTTAGTGCAGGATTACAATGATATTAGACAATATTATACCATGTTCTCATTCTTCATATACAAAATTTTTCCAAAGCGTTCAATATTTCTTGGACATTCGATTCTCCCACAAAAAAATGCAGACGTTTTCGCCACAGCGAAATTAGGATGTCTCCTGTCTCAATATGTGATGTGGATAGTGGTGTCAATTGTCCACAATGATAATGATGGAATTGCCCATAAGGCTAATCATTCTCATGCTGATATATCTGAATGATCATGCTCAAACAAAAAATGAAATGTCGATGTTGAGCAGTCCCAAGTTTCAATTAAAATTCCCAAAGATTTCCATGTAAATTCAATACAACAATTGAATTGAAAGTTCATAAGATTTCCTGGTTGGCAGTCATGGTTTTTGGGATGATTTACATGTAGTAACGCCCAACCCTCCCTTTAAATCGATACAACCCAATAAAATTGAAGCTAGGGAATGAAACAACAGCCTACGGACAAAATGCTGCTAGTCTTCACATACAGGGATTGTTAATTGATAGGCGTACATGTATGGAGTAAATTCACGCAGGAAACGCCATAAGGACTGTGTGTAATAAAGACCACATTTTTATTCCCTGCTTCAGTCTGACAAAAGAAATTCCTAAATAGCGGATAAACACTGGTCCCATCCCAGGCTTTTCTAGAGAAAAAAATTCTTTCCTGTGACCCCCACCCGTCCCTTTCCCCTCCGCAATGGGTCACTGGCTTCATCCCAAACCACTCCTTATACTCTGCAGCCCAAAAGGGCTCACATGAAGGTTGGCCCTGCATGAAGTCTCTACATGGCACCAACTAATTGGGGAGAAATGCAAAGTGACCAGACGCCCTCATAAGAATCTTGTTCTACTAGGCTATTATGCTTTGCATATGAATTACTTCTTTCAGATTTGCAATAATGGTTTGTGCAAACCTAGCAGAACTTTGTGAACAACCATATAAACCCCTCCATGACAGAAGCATGAATGAAGGAAAGCGTCATAAAACTGGATGGCCATGGCGGGAAAGCGTACTGTATGGGAACGGCTAGACATTTTACTATGTAGGGCTGGCATGGGCAATAGTAAACAAAGCAGAAAATTATTTTTGGAGAATTTCCATTTGCAAAATAATCTTGATATTTAAAATGAAAGTCTGTGCCCTAATGGTGGCTTAGACGACCATGAATCAGGTAGAAGCCCTGTCATGGGACACTGCGACACTGTTGCCGGGGCCTTTCTAGACACCGGCTATGAACACCCAAAAACGAAAATATGTACCCCTTCATTTTTTACTGTGATCAAAAATGTCAAATGTTCCAGATATACATTAGATGGAAATCGGATCACCTTTCATATAACCAGGAAACATCGCAATGCTCATCTCATCGTGCAATATGCATTAAATTGAATAGTTCATATATATACACAACATGTGTACTGAAATTCAGGGTAGCATTCTGTATGCTCCTTAAGCCGTTTACAAAAATCAAGCATGGCGCACAAGTTTTTCCTGTCATACCGTGAATTTGAAATTCAACATTCACTACTTGTTTGCATGCGAACGTAGATGTGATTAGTCCTGTTATATTCAACGACACGAAAACCTTCATAAATCCAACAGTGGAACTTTCGGCCTTATGGAACTGCCCTGGAGGTTCTCACATTCCCAACCGCTATAGGACTAAATTACTCTTATGTATGCACGCAAACGCAGTAATATTCAAACATGCAAATATTTAACTTGCCATGTGTTCCGGGTATTGTGCCCTGCACTTGAAAGGTCCTAAGCTGTCCTGTTGTATCAAAAATAGTTCCCTGCATGAAAAACAAAAAATTAATAACCCAGACACCAGTACATGTAGTTAGTCATGGAATGTTAATTCAAAAGAAATTTTACCCTGAAGCTATTGCAAATAAATACAGAAATTCTTATTACACTATCAATTTTTATTAATAACAGATTGCTAGTGACTGCATCTCATTATGAAAAAGTGAGAAGCAAAGGAACATAATATTCCTAGTTTTCATTTGAAAAATTTACATCTTACAACATGAGACTGAATAGTCTCACCTGAATATTATCAGCACCTCATGTTTTGTGCTATGGAGGAAATTTCAAGTCATTTAGCAGACAAAGCAACTAGCAGTCCATGTTCTGTATCAGTTAAGATTCTTTTTTATTCAGTCAAGTCAAGACTAAAAACGACAAATTAGTACATGTGACAGGCTACATGTACACTTGCCTATTACCCTGCTTTTTCCTTATAAAATACCAAAATCCCCAAAACCATCCTGCATCCTATAAGCCAAAGAAAAGATTAGCAAATGCAGTAGCCTGTACACCCTGTATAAGGGCTTACATCCATGTTTACACCATTACACGTTAATGGGAAATTATTTTGCAAAAAAAAAAATATTATTTCTCCCAAATTCCTTTAAAATTTTGGGGGCGTCTAATACATGAAAGCGTCTAATAAGCCGCAAAATACAGTAATTCCCATTTCATTTCTCAGAAGTAAAATCCCAGGCAACTTCTTTCAAATTCCCTGACTACTACCCTTTTTATTTCAATTTCCCTGCTTTTAGTGCTTTACCCCCTGACATGTTGATTCCCTGTTCTCCAGGTATTGTGTTCACTTAGTGTGTGATTTTCTCCAAATATATCATAAGAGATGGGTAGCACATGTATTTACAAATAATTCAGTTCTTGTCAACCGTTAACAATTCGTCAGGATGCACGTAATTATGCCGACAAGAACAGTCATTCAAATGAACAGGAAGTCTTAAGCAGGTGCAAGTGTAGCACCTGTAAATTTGAGAAACAATGGTGTGCAAGCAGATGATTTTTAAAAGCAGGAGCATAAGCCAAACTTTGGATGGTTATTTATGTTTGAGTTCATAAGGTTTGCTCATTTATACAAATCAGAAAAATGACAATATACGTTACGTACATCCTTGGTCAATGATTCAATTTCCGATGCCTTCAAATATCTGATTCCCTTGGCATTTTTGAATGGCAGGCCCAGTCCTTTCGCCGGTGTTGCTTGAACCACCTTAATGTGGTTATTTTTTGCTAATTAAAAAAAAATTGAAAATCGAAGATCAGTTACAGTAATGGAAAAAGTGTGAACGCTGAAATTGCAGGAATACCAGTAGGCCTAGATCAAACTAGGCCAATATTACTGAGCCTGATTTGACCACCAAATAACACGAGTTCCTAACACCCCCTCAGAGTCTCTGTGTGGTAAATTTTGAGATTTTCACACTAGTGTTCTAACTGATAACTTGAATGCCACGCAGGAACCCATGGGTTGATGAAATTACTTGGGCGAAGATATAAATATCTTCCCTTCTATTTTCTTTTAACCACGCCGATAAAGGTATGGGTGGGTTCAAAGGGCCATATTCATTAGGAGAATAAGTTGCTCAGTCGATTCTCATCGATGTACAAATGCGATTGCCATCCATGAGCTGTGGAACAAAGACTAGTTGCAAAACGGCGATTTTCAGGCTTTCATTATCGTTTTATGGGAAGTCGTGACTCTATCGATATCCTAATAGTCTAATTACCATAATTTTCAACAGTAACGTAATAACTAAATGCAACCATGGACAAGTAAAGGTCATTTTGAGAAGCAAAATTAATAGGCCTACAGGCGTCGAGGACAGCGTGCCATTACTAACAAAAATAGACGCGATATAAATGAAAATTCATACCATCTTTTATTAAGAAGGTGAGATTGGCAACGGTAGCAGTTTGGTCCATGTTTCGATAGCCTTAAATTACAAGCAGCTTAGTTGGCTCGATTTACAGGTGAAGAAGCGTCCGAATGGAGTCGCGCTACACATGTAACTCATACGACAGGAAGCGAGCGCAGAAGTCAACGGCGGTTCTGGTTGAAATCCGATGCATATCAGGTACAAATATAATAGGTTTTACTGCTGAAGTCCACCTCAAGTCTTGGCGAAGGACATCCGAAGATTTTTTTTGCAAAACGACGTAAATGACAACCAACACGATAACTACGCAAGATGGCGACCTTCTCTAAACGGGCGTTTTAGAATTTCGCAAAGATTCGGGACATGAAAACTGATAGCTAAAGTCACTTTGGGTTAGTCTCTTGAAGTTTCGTTACATATAAGGCCAGTGATTAGTTGCTTGTTAAAATATACACACAAATAATGTCCAACTACCGAGTAAAACGCTCGACTAATAACGCCCAACCAGCAAGCAACCTCCGCTGTTGCAGTCCCACAAAATGCTTTTCCTCAGCTGGAAAACGATCTTGGCGGTGGCAGTGTTGCCGTGCAGCAGGTCGGGAAATTCCGCAGGACGATCGACACATTTAAACTCAGTTTTACCGTATTGACTGCAGCAAATAAAATAGATTATCAAGTGTTTTCACGCGAGTCGTTTGTGTTCTTCTAGAATGTATATGAATTTATTTAAATGTTACAAACAGCGATAGCTCAGTCATAATTGTGGGGATAATCGAGATTAATATGTAAGAAATCTCTTGGTGAATGCAGCACGGTTTTGTAAGGAGACCGCCCATTGGCTACTTCGAGCACGTGACAAGTTACGTTGCAACCGTTCTGGCATTTTTTGCCTCCGTAGGGGCGAGTACAACCTGGCACAAAACTATGCCAAAAATCAGTAGCCAAATTTTTGGTTTTTATCGTAACTACATGTCAATAAAAATTGTAGTTTTGATAGTACTTTAACGACCTAAGTGGCAAAATAAATAAAGCTGCAACCATTAAAGCCCATTTACGGAGTATTGTGTATATGCAAATGAGTATTTTTCATGGAGCTTTCAGAGCCAAAAAAAAAATAAAAAGTAAGAAACTGAACATCTAATTCCCTTACATAAATAAAAAGATCTTGACTGTGCTATGGCAGTTTCAACTACAATAATTTATAAATTTACATAATCATTGAATATTTGAAGGGGGCAACCTCTACACGCACCCGACCAGGCATGGCCAGCCCTCGTACAGGAGCAGCTGTCATTTCGCATCTGCGCATGCGCAGTCGGTGCACGCTGCACATTTTCAGCTAGCGAACTCGTCATGCGACAGCGCTGAACAGAAGCAAAATGGCGGCCACCAAGCTGCCCGAGCATGTCCTAGAGGTGATTTTCTCCTATTTGGACCTTCCAGATTTGCGGAACTGCTCACTAGTGTGCAAAAACTGGTACAGATTCCTGAACGACGAAAACAACGACGTGTGGCGGATGCACTGCGTCCGCAGGCTGGCCGAGGAGGCCCTGAAGTCGGACCTCCTGTCAAGTGTCCCTACGTACAAGGCGAAATTACGTGCATTTTATCACGCTTGGAACCCGAGCGACTGCTCCAGGAACATTTACATCAAGCCCAACGGATTCACGTTGCACAGGAACCCCGTGGCCCAGAGCACGGACGCGGCCAGGGGGAAAATTGGCTTTAGGACTGGAAGGCATGCCTGGGAAGTGTGGTGGGAAGGACCTTTGGGGACAGTGGCCGTCATTGGGATTGCGACCAAGGAGGCCCCGATGCAGTGCCACGGCTACGTGGCCCTGCTGGGATCGGACGATCAGAGCTGGGGCTGGAATTTAGTAGATAATCATCTCCTGCACAACGGGGACAGCCAGGGGAACTACCCCCAACTCAACAACGCCCCGAAATATCAGGTACTCGAGTCGATCCCTGCACCACTTGTGACCATTGTGACAGTCCATATGCAGGGTTTTTGAATTCATTAAAAATGCATAATGTAGGGAATGAACGCGGGATTCATGAAATGATGCTTAAAACTGTATTGACCTTTGTGTGTCCACCTTCACGACGACTTGTAACCAGAAATTGATTACATCAAATGAATTAGGAACACTTACTCAGGGAAACAGCCCTACAATTTTATCCCTTTCCCCTACCTCGCAGTTCACCTCCGAATTCTCACCACCAAAAACCATACAGCCTGGCCCACAATGCACTTCTTTAACCTTTGGCTAATTGCCCAAACATGTTGACCCAAAAACTCGATCATTGCCTGCAGCCACAAACCTTAATTATAACATATACAGCTGATTAACGCAAAGTAATTTGCATATGGCGCCATTTACCGATGCACATGTACATGTATGTATGCCTACCAGAACGTAAATGCAACATCTTTCACCATGTTGTCTAACACGCCCTAACTCTACCCTTTATGTTTTTGGCATGTACTAGTAGCTTGATCGACAGTAGGAGCCTGGCTAATTTCACAAAACTTTCGTTTTTGAAATGGGAGAATTTCATTATCAGTATCTTGATAATTCTAGGCAGATTCCAGATATTGCCGAAATTGCCAAGAGCTCAACAGTAATGTTTTGGAGTTGATTCTGTGATGACCCACGTCAAACCTTTTTTCACAACGTTTACTCAATAGAGTATTGGGAATCAGTTGAAGTGTGGTTTGGTGTGCAATGTACGCTATCCTGAAGGTGTGATTGAAATTGGTTGCACCAACGAAACTAGTAGGCCTACCAATGAATGCATAACTGTAGGTGTACACAGTAACACTGTCACTTAGTGTTCAATCCACAATGCATGGCAGACCAGCGAAATAATTCATCAGTTCGTTATGTAAATAGGTATTATATTTCGCACAGGTTGGGGAGCGAATACGAGTAATTCTGGATTGCGACGACAACACACTGGCGTTTGAAAGGAACTATGAATTTTTGGGAGTTGCATTCAGAGGACTTCCTGATAAACAGCTATACCCTGCAGTGTCTGCAGTTTATGGTAATACTGAGGTATCTATGGTGTACCTCGGACCTCCACTTGATGGCTAGCTCGCCCGAAGAGTGTTCATTGAATACAAACTTTCATAGGTATGCAATTAGGTGAGTCAAACATGAGCAAATGTGTGTTTCCTGCATATTTGCATCAATTTTCGAAATCCTGAAAATTTAGAGATTTTAATATAAGTCTTATTCACATGAAATCTTTAGATTGTTTCTGATCGTTTTAAGAAAGTCCATGCGAAAAAATTATAGTTTTATACAAGAAAGCATGCAGTAATTGATGATAGGCTGTCATTTAAACCAAATAACATAAGCTGTATTGTTTGACAAAAAAACTGCAAATTTTCTGCATGTACTTATATTGTCAATTTGAATAATTTTCACTGTGAATATGAGAAACTGGTTGTTATGGGATAAAATGTGCTGAATTGTTCAATAGCCACTTATTTATGATTTGCTTATTAATGACATGTGCTTGTAATTTTAGTGGCTGTGCAGCCTCGTTACTTCTCTGGACTACTCGCTGGACTTGCATCCACATTTTGTGGTATTGGAGTATCAAGTGCACTGAAGAGATCGCCACATGGAGATTATAAACTGAAACGCCAGTCCCACTTCTTCAAAACAAGCTGTGAATTTTTTTGTTCTACTAACAGTTTGGTGGAAAGAAGACTTGTACTTTCTTGCAGCAAAACATATGCTGAAAGCTGATCTCTTTTTTACATATGTACAATGTATGGCACGAACGTCAACAAATATGATCAAATTGAGCACATAGATCAATGAAGGTCTGTTTGCATTCTCTTTGGATCACATTTGAAGGGCATCTTACGAGGCTTTTTATTTTTCTTGCATTTGTGATTTTTGTGCCAACATCCAAAAGTACCATCAGTTTAATAGCTACATTTTTACGGTTTTATCGCGTTCTCGTGATACATCTCTTCGACCCATATTTTATACCACTCATTAACCTAACGATGCTCAGCCAATTCTATTGACTGAATTGATGAAGTCTGCATTATCCAGCTATGTGTATAGCTGTATGGCGTTGTGAATGACAAACAGTGACTCCATTGAATGAGTCATAAAAAGGGTAATTAAAGCTGAAGTAAGCAGCAATTCGTCAAGGATACAGAGTAATCTAGTTTACGATGCGGCCTAGTGGTTCAGGAACCATTCTAGGATTCAGGAATGTAACCAATCTTACATAAGGTTGTTATAATTCGACTACATCCAAATTTCTCAATTTTTCAACTTTTATTGTATCGTCCTGTATATGGCAAACTCTAGTTTCAAGTTTGTAAAAATAATTAACTCAAGTAAACTATATGTTCTGCTGAGTTTCTTTTATCCATACCATCTTTTCATGAGATGACAAAATATGCGCCATTGGCTACCTAGCAGTGTTTGAATCAGGTAAATTGATAAAAACTTCGTGTAGTTTGAAACTGTATATGACTTTTAAACCATATGGGTATATTTATTGTTCTGAAAGTATTCCCTATGTTTCATCTTATGTGCAAGCTGAGGTATCATGACTATAGCAAATGAATAATTCAATTTTAGAAATATGAAGGAGAAAATGTGCAGGGACATAACTGAACAGTGTAAAAATCTCAGTTAAATTCATTAGTACAATTGTGATTTTAATTGAGCTGTTTAATTATCACTACATGACTAGTGAAATTGAAGATCAGTGCAGGAGTATCTCACACCTCCAGTTTGGTAAATTCACCAACATATTTGTTGACAATATGAAATCATCTTTTACCATACATTAATCATGAAAGAATTATGTTAACATGAAGGTGTGAGTATTTTATTGCTGACCCCACATTTGAAAGATAATGGTTTTCAAAATGTGTGAGGGTATACGTGAGTGATATGCCCTGTTAATTGTCTAGTACATTATGTCCATTCTGAAAATTACTGAGGAAATAGTCATTTGAATACATTCATGCTACAATATTATGTTCTAAAAGTAATTTGATATAATTATACTGTAATTAAGACGAATCATGTGATTTAATGACTATAACAAGCTTCATTTCTGTAGGAGAAATTCTTGCAATATGCCGATGACAGCACGTGAATTATTTGGCCTATCATTTACATCGCGAAAAAATAAATTCAAAACAAATTTGCAGTACTTAAATTTATCATTTTCTTAGAAATCACTGCTACTCCCTGCTCTTGAAGTTAAGTTTAAATAATGCACAATTAAAAAATGAACATCAATGGAAATAATATTGAACCATGGTTTTTAATTTGTTATCTAGCTTCCCAAGAATATTTACCCAGAGATTAATAACATTTTACGTCACAAACCACCCTGAGGCTGCAATGGCTAATGTACCTGAATATTTTCTAAAGCGAGTGCATGGTTATACTTGTGTTGTATTTATAAGTTTAATTTTCTACAAAGTTTAGCGTTCATTTACAGCAATTTTTACTATTTTCCATTGTTAAGTTAATGATTTGATATGCTACAATTTTTATTGTGAAAGCAACGTTTGAATGCTTTGTTTCTGCCCATGCTGAAAATGTAACAGCAGTGGTAAGTAAATGACTTTAAAATTGAAATCCCAACGGATACTAGGAAACTGAAAATAAGATATTTTTAACTGACTGAAGCGATTCATTCACGTTTGATTTTTCATGTATCATGTACATTGCATTTCTTTGCTGATTGCAGGGTACTTAGTTGAATTGAATCATGGTATTCCCATTATTTGTAACGGATTAAATGATACAGCATGGTATAAAATGTATTAAAAAAAAATAACTGAAGCATGAATGAATTTAAAGAGTTGTTTTCAAAGTGATTATCGGTTTTTGATGCATTACTTGATTACTTGATGCATACTTGCATACTCTTAAATCAGCTGCCTGTCATGATTGTGAAATTACTCATTTATGCACTCGATTAACTTATGTTACCTTAAAATTCAAGAATACCTCACCAGCATTTCAAATACATGTATATTCACGAATGTCTCTTGCTTTTTTGAGTGAATTTGCTGATGTATCAAACGAAACGTGTATGTAGTACTGATTTAACCAGGTGAAGTGTGATTTTTCTTCTGATAATGTTTTGAAAATGGTAGTAACGAATCTATGAGAAACAATTCAAAAGTACCTGTTAAACATCCACAGTCATCCATATTTCCCTTTCTAATAATTTCTGGAATCAAGCTTCAGTGAATTTGAATTACTTACATTATACGTAGTCACGAGCGAAACATACAGTCAATGGCTTGCTTTTGCAGTTGGCCTGACTTGGTTATTATAATTGCTAGTCATTACAATCATCGATTCGTCTGACCTTGTTAAAAAGTATCAGTTCTAGTCAAGAATTGAAACAGGTACCATGATTACGTGTTTTGCACGTGCACTCAACAACCCTTTAATTGTGTAAGACATACGTCTCCATTCAAGAAATATCTTTGTTACTCCGCGAATGTAGATAAGGTGCTGGACATTCATTGACAATGTTTTGTGGAAATAAAAGTTCTCATATGGAACTGATTATTGTTATGCACTTGATTTTTTTCATAAGTACATGTAAGCAATAACACAATGCAGAATCATTGTTTGTTTCTTAAAAAAATCCATGCTCATAAATATTACTTGAGACTGATTGGAACTCTTCAAATTCCTAAAATCTTCAATAAATCTGGAATCAAGAATTCCAAATATTCCTTTGTCAAATAAATATATACCAACAACAGATATACCATCATTCTTTTATGATGGTTCTATGGTGGTCCAATGGTGTGAATCTGTCTTAAACTGTCAAATGCTTTCACTATTTACAACTGATCAGTTCCATTACACTATTAATAAACATAGTAAGGAGGCAGTGATCAGGCTGTGACCAGTACACGATTGAAATACTGGATGATGGTAACCGGAAATGAAATTCACATTTTTATAATATGTGAAAATAATTATAGACAGTAATGTTACCTGTCCTAGTGTTGAAATTTATTCATTTTATTGTTTTTTTCTTTTTCGTGTCTAGCCAGACCAAACATAAGGAAAACTAATGTATGTACGCGTGTAAAGTTATTTATCTGTCGCAGGCAATCACTGTCAGCTTATGAGCCATGAGGAAAAGCCTGCCTTTATCATACCCTATAGAGCAGGAACTAGTAGACATTGCAAAGCGGATTTTTTTTTCAAAATTTCCCAAAATCTGAAAAAATATTCAGATTCGATTAATGTGCTTTACTTTTGTCTCGTTTAAATGAATAGGCCGACGATGCTCTGGTCTTCCCAATTACATCACTGTGACGGTTTCCTTCGTTTCCGTTAGTCCACGATGATGCATGTCCATTGTCCGAATTTGGAAAATGTCTGATTGCAGGGTAGGATGATATGTTTTCGAGCAACTGGCAAGTTTTCTCCCATTCCTTTTGCCATCTTTGCACGCTGTAGTTGGAATTCCTGGCCATCAGGCGCTCCATTATCTTCATGTTGTCCATCATTATTCTCTGCAGTTCTTGCTTCCTTTTCTCCAGGTTCAGGCTGTTGAAGATGTCATCATTGACTGGATCAGTGCTCAGTACACATGCACAGCCATGCTAGCCAACACCAAGATTGAAAAGGTGCTAATCAATGCCAATCGATAACATCTTGGATTACTACCACTTTCTACCTTTTCCGGTATCTCATTGCCGCGTCCTCTGCTGCTGGCATCTGACGACGGGATCTGTGGATGACATCGTACATGTGCTCAAGAAGGGTCAAGTTGTCCCGCATGATTTCTAGGCAGCGCTCTTCTTCCAGCTATAATTATGCAATTTTCACACAATTTGTTAATTGCTGGTAAATTCGCTGATGGCAACATAATGATGTCATCACACCTGAAGCTTTTTCATTTTCAGATGAATGTGTAGATAATGTCTTGGTGGGCTGGTGTCAACTGTTGGTTTCGCCGAGGAAACCTAAATATGTAAGAAGCGAAATTGTTATATAGGAGAAATCGATTTTTTCCCCTTAAGAACCTTAACCATTGTGGTTGGGTATGACTTAATCATGCGTTCTAATATTGCATCGAATTAGTCCGTTTTTATATAGATGTGCTATTTATTAATATAGGAAAACTAATAAAGTCCACGTTGTCTGGTTACCAGGATTTGCACGCGAGGCCAGCTGACAATAGAAAACTAATGCTGGGTGGGATCGGTAGAAAGTTTTTTGTCCACCAAGTGAAAAGGTGGCGATACAATACATTAGGGTAATTCTATAGAAGATTAGATGATTATTAAATGGAGCACGCATTCGTGGCGATTAAATGAGCTGCTGCATATATGGAGATATTACAAAGCGTGTCCCAACAACCTAATCGATGTGGAAATATTCACAAAATGCCCTGCAATCAGGTAGCCTGGCTCATGTAGGCGGCATACAGTGAACAATTTATTTTTTCACAAAGCAAGCGCGGAAGAATTTGTAATGTCATTATGAAAATCATTTTGTCAATTTTTTATCAAACATTATTAGGTTCAATTTTCGATGGTTTTTGGGCTTTTCAACCTACAAGGAATCAAAAACGCAGCAAATTGAGATAAAATATTTGCTTTTAAAACATTCAAGTATTTGTAAAAATTTTGTTTAGCATATGCCTTGTTTCCCTAAATAATTCAGATTTGCAATTTTGAGTGATCACTACCCACGTAGCACACGGACCAAATCAGTGCGTCCTTAGGATGTCATTTAAGTCCTTTTTTCGGCAAGGCGTCATCACGTCCCAAATGGTTCCCATCTCTTCATCATTTATTTCTAATTAAGCACTAGCTTTAATTTTGGAAAACTTAATAAATGTGACAAAGTTACAAACTAGATTCGAAAATAGAATTTTTGCAATGTTAACGAAGTTTTATAAAAATGGGTCGCTTGAACAAACGAGGAAATGCTGCGAAGCAAATTACGAATTTTTTTCAAATTTATTTTTGTTTTTTATCAACAAATGGGCCTTAGCAGAAGTAGAAACTTAGAAAAAACGACCCTTGTGATCAAACCATTTTGCTTGGTCAAACACATTTTTAAGTTATAATTTATTCAAGTAACAGTGACCTGATATCGCCCTGTGTCAGAGCCAATTGATGTGCATTTTTATGATACATCGCCGTCCTTTTCTCGAAATTTTGACGTCATTTCATACTACCAGTTTGACATCACATGTTAGGGACATAATGACATCATATTGACTCGACGGTAAGTTGAGGAAAAAGTCCAACAGATGGTGCTGGCATCAATCTTAATCTTCTAAATCACTTGAACATAGCAAAAGCGCATCTTTCAGCATCGTTCTGCTTTAGGTCTGTTTCGTGAAATGCAACATAGATGGCGTTGGAGTTCTTAAAAGGGGTTGATTTCAAATAATGATTCAGTAATGATTGAAAAACGTGCCAACCACCAATTTAATGCTACGTGCATAGCTTTGTGAATACTGTTTTATGAAGTTTTAAGCTGAATTCAGATTAAATATTACTTACACGCTGCCTGTGATTAACGTAGTCAGTTTCGTCCCAACGCAACTGCAGCAGTTTACTACTTGACGGTTTAAGAGGTTGGTAAGCCTTAGGATTGGCCCCAGCATAAAACTGATGCAGTTTCTGCACACCAGCAGCTTTCGACTGAGCAGGGTGCATCATTGTGTTGGCGAACAATGCTCAACAGGGTTGAGACGATATGAGTTTGCTTTAATTGTAATCGATAACCCAACAATATGAGAATATACCCCAGTAGATGCTGCGGAGTTGCGTCACGCGACAATAGGATAGCGGAATTACACACATTAAATAGATTGGTTTATAGAAGGAGTGTGGTGCTATGCTCGTAAAAAATATCCACATCCATCAAAGCCATCATTTGTTTTTGAAAAAAAGCCAAACCACGTATTCAGCCTTGGAGGGCTGCAGTATCATAGGCCGAAACTTAATCGATCGTGTGCGGCATATTACGCTGCTCGTAATTGTCTTAATGCAGCATATAAGTGATCTGTCACAACTGAGAAAATGACAGTTGCTTTGAGAAAATAAATTTGCTTGAAATTTATGCAGTTCAATCATGGAATGAACTCAAACTTAGATATCTTCAATTTTTAGAATCAATCACGTTTACTGAAGTTAACTTGTTTTATATACCTTGACTTGAGTGAACTTGAAGTCAAGTCAAGATCAGGGAAAAAGAGGATATACATGTACTTTACACGATGCCCTGCTCCAAAATGTGCTTAAATGTGTATAATTGTCTGCAGTACATAAATGTCACCTGTCTTAAAATTTATTATTTTTTCATCTTTTCTGACATTTCCATTTGTACATAACAAAACCTAGCCTAATGTAACAAAAAAAACAATTTATTCAGCTGCCCCACGTAGGGGGCAATCACTGCTAGCTTGGAGAAATTTACTTCCTTATTGTGGCTATGGCGTAGCTTGCAATTGCAAGGCATTATGTACATTATAGCTAATCCCTATTTATTCTCGAATCTAAACCTGATTTCGTGCTGTACATATACCTATAAAATATTGCAAGAAGCGCCGCAATGTGCATTCAGCGAACTATTGATTGGTGCATTTCAGAAGCTAAGGTTCCTTTCTGACATTCACGAAGACGCTTTTATAAACGGACGAATATAAGGTTTTGAGATACACAAGTGAAGCAATGTTTCTTTTGAAACGGCAATCACTAGTTCACACTTTGATCGGAAGATGGCGCGAACACATGCAATTACTTTTCAAGTCGTTATGATAAAATCACGTGTGATTAGGCATTTGCAATATGTCAATATTCCGGTGTATACGGCCATTTGGACTAATACAAAATGCGCCAAAGCAGGGTCAGAGCCTGCAGTTCTGATTTTCTTTCTAAATCGTTTCGGATCCAACGTTTGTAACGGAAAATGCATAGCGTTTCATTTCCCCCATGGGTATCTGGTAACCCGGATGATGTTTCATAATTTCTAAAATCAAGTGGTTAACCACGAGCGGGTGTTGTTTAAATTGCACCGTAGACGTAGTTTTCACATAACGAGAATCTCGACTCAATTTAGCGTTTCAAGCAAGGTTTCATAAAATGTTATGCAACAAAATCTTACTGCATGCTCAGGGAGAATGGCTAAGGCGCTTAAAATCATCAAGGAGATGCATCAGCTATTTTTGTGCACCTAATTCGAGCATATCAAAACGTGGATGTACACCAAGTAATAGGTACACTATAGACCGATTCAAATCTTAGAACGACAACAGTGGCAAAATGATATTACTCCGCAGTTTCTTTTCAATCCTATTTAAGTCGTTTTACTTTAAACGACAATAATGCATTTCTTCCACCGTTTATGAAATGATATGTTGCGAGCATCGTATTTACCTTCTTACATGTATTTACATAGTTTTGATACGTTTAATGTTGTGATGCCATTTGACATTAGGTTGAGGCTATCATTTTAAAGACACTCCAACGAATATCAGACTTATCTTGGCAGCTACAACAGTGCTGCGATGTTATTTACGATTTCAACTGATTCGATTTAAATTCAGATTGGTATTTACTTCGCATTATGCCCTGCTCCAAATAATAATAACAATGACATAATTCCAGAAAGGAAAGGGTAGACGAGGGTTTGATTACAGGTAGAAACACAAACATGACATATAGCGAAAAACATCAACACTTAAGCGTACAAAATATACAATAATCTGGGATTCAACTACTATAGTCGTCTGACTCGTCTCGGCAAAAGAATGAAAAATTTTACAGCCAATCAGAGAGATTTAGCTTATCGATGCACTGTTTCAGGAGTTTCAGCGGTAACAGGAAATTGGCTGCCATGCTCGATATTATATTACAGGATGGACAAATCGCAATTAGGAATTTGCATCCGATTGGTCTGAACGACGCCATTTTTCGTTCTTTTGCCGAGACGACTATCGTACCGTATGACACCTACAATATCTGTCCTAATTTGACGTTACTGTGTTTTTGCATTTCCAACCACCGGACAACCATTGCCAACCTACGAGCCGTTAGGAGAAGCCCGCTTATGCCTATTGCGGATAAGGGCATAAGCCGAAGTGCTTCATTGAAAATAAGATAAGATGCACTGTGCCAGCAAATGCTATAAGTGGCACTGCAAAAATAAATAATACCGTACGTCTTCTTCGCAGACGATATGTTCAACTAACAATTGACGCAGTCCCGTGGAATCTATTTTTCCGAGTTCAAAAAAGCGCTACGTGATTCGATTTATTAAATCGGGCCTCTTAATGACATCACCGTATCTCAGATATATAACTCTTAATGTTATCATACTGCGTTTGAAATTCCGCCAGGAGTGTGCGTTGCACCAACGGCCCTCCGGTCGTCCTTCTCCCGGAGTTCGTTAGGCCTACTTAAGTTGCCCAATTGGGTTCCTTTACGGTGACAGCTCGAATGGATCCGTATTAATTTTGGTGAATACCTCCCCAGTGAGATTGCCATGGTTTTATATCATTCGATCTTCATCCAACAAGGACTACTTTCCTAAGGCGTACAAAGACCACGTCCAATTTGGAGGCGTCCCCCAGGAAGATTCCAGGACGACTTATGTCACGTAGAGATGACTTAACGACATTTCGCTTACAGTTTTATCTCTCCATCTTGCTGCACGACACCGTTTTTACCTTTTTCACCTTGTATTGCTTTTGATTTGAAATAATCTCATAAGAGCTTCGTTCGTAAAACTTAAGAGTTAAGACTTACTCGAGCTATAAAATAGGATTGCTTGACCAGACTGGCCACGGCCAACTTGGGGCGCAATTATAATCACGACAGAGCAGGAAACAGTGGAAAAATGTGGAGGCAGTCTATTTTTGAAGACCTCAAAGCTGTGTCAGCTTGACAGAAATTAGGTGGACTAGGCGTTCATAGTCTCAATTTGCACCGGGTTCCCAAGTGCTGCATTACATGTACATGCACCAATCTTTGTTTAGACACTTGGTATCACATATTAACGTTTTGTACCGATATGATGAGGGTTCGTATGTGTCACATACTCTGTTTCTCATAAAGTAATCAGTAGTTTGGACACAAGATAATCAAATATATTTGTGTGGACTGAATTTAGAAATATGCAGCATATACAGTTACTCAAATTATTTGTGTATTTCCAATGGAAACACAGTTAATCAACCCCATCATAAGGATTCTCAGGTGATGACCAAGGATGTATTAAATTGAACTGAAATCAAATTTTACTTTTAGAGACATTGTGCCAAATATGTTTGGCATTCGTATTTATCGAAAACAAATTTCAGAGAGATCAATGCGTTGCATCGCTCTAAAAATTTGAAAATTGCAGTCGATTGTTACAATATAGAGTATACGACTTGAATTTTCCTTTCTTTTATTCAACACAATACGGGATGTCAATAGCAACTTTTTACTAAAACGTGGAGTAGAACTTGCGCAGAATTGGAGTACGATTTTACTTCCCTTTTCAATTTTGCGTTTCCTATCATCATAATTCTGTCAATTTTATTTAAGTGAATTCCTAGCCTTAAGGCAGAAAATACTTTCATCGTGATGCTTTGTTTCACGTATTAGTAGCTGCAGATTTTAAAAAACGTTCAAATAATATTTATGGGTATCATTAAAATATGAACAAATTGGGCATTACAAGAAAGAAGCTTAAAATCAAGGTAATGTGAAAGTTAAAAATGCATATGTCTAGCAAGCATTCCAGGTATTATGATTACAAGACTTCCTTAAGGGAACATGCTTAATGCATATGATATTTTGAGAAAATGGCAGCACCCGATATGTAGAGAAGGAAGGAGCATGGAGGCTTATTACATATTTACTACATCTATGCATAATAACGGAGGCATTCATAAAATCCTTCCGTATTGTCGCCGATGCAACAAAGACACGTTATCTTTTGTTTTAAAAATTCTAGCTGTACACTGATTGCTGTATAATTTATGACGTTATCTGACAACATTGGTTGAACCCCTTCCAGTTTCACGATTAAACCGACTTTCTTTGCTGATTAATTTTAATTTTATTATTTCAAGAAACGAACGCACTTAGCTTGCCTTCATCCACTTAGACGCTATTTTACGAATACGAAACTCCTGGATGGAGCAGCCCAAACATGTATACAAAACAATAATACAAATGACATCCCAGAGGACCAGAATCGCTCCACTATACCATATGATTATGACGGTATATTTATAGCTGGTTGTACACGTGATAGAAGCTCTGTCCCATTAAATTCCTATGAGTTGGAAACAGATTAAACAAATGTTGCTTCCGAGATCAAAACGTGTTTCTTAAATTTTTGAATAATTAATGCCAATTCTCAAGAGTCACTGGCATGTCAACTCTCAAGAGTGATAGCTATTAACGCGTGATTAATACCAAGATATATCTGATGTGACACAGCCAAGCTAAATTCTTTTATTGCAGGGAGTGGCATAGCTATGAATCATGTAGGGAATACTTATATGGAATGCTTGATTACAAAGATGCATGTATGGTTTGTCACAGAGGCGCATTTTAAATAATAACCAAAAAATACAGTGTAGGTTAATCACAAATCTCTAATTTCTAATAATAATTGTCCATTTCCTTTTATAATCAAGGAAATGGTCTCTGAAATGTTCATGTACTTTTGATCAAGTACTGTTTAGTGTGTCATAAGTCCAATATTCTGAATATAAATACATGTATGTGTAATGCCAGTATGACAAGTTTAAAAGTTATTCCCCACGATGGCGCCACGTGTCCATCAAAATGTGAGAACCTTAATTACTAGATGACCAGCCCATCCTTTAGATGGGCAAGGTTCTCTAACTAAAACGATCAACATTGAAATTTGATTATTGGAGAAAAATTGCTTCCGATATTTTCGCTAATACAAAACACCTTCAGTAAGATAATATCGAAGGTGTTCACTTCATATTCTTTGGCATAAAAATGTATACAGGGCGATTATAGTCTTCCTTTTTTGAAAATTTACTTTCAGAAATTGGTAAGACTAACTTGTGCAAATGTAAAGGTAGAAGAGTTTATGAAGTTCCTAATTTCACTCATTAGTTTCACATGGACTACCAGCAGGCGGCGCAATAGCCGCTAGAATTGATTTCATATCAAAATTGTTCGCTAATTTGAGTAACTGGTGTTGCAGCATGGCGCCACGGCTGAACTGTGCGAGAAATTCAATTTTTATGTAAGAACATCTTCGGAAATGCTCATGGCAGTGCCAGCTAGAAGAAATTTGATTCGATATGGGCGGAATTAGAGGAGGCCGCTGTAAAAACACCCGTTAAAAGACACGCGAGCGGGTTTTGGAATTGGTGGATGTTAAATCAAATCCTATTTGTGTAGAAAGAAGTTCGGCCAAGCAGAAAAAAATCTAGGATATGATTTCTCCGTTTGGAGTGGCCACTCCGTGTAGCCAGTGGCTACTTTGAAATTCTAATGCGCACTCATAACACGGTGGTCATCCAGTGGAAGCAATTCGGTTGTGATTTGTGGAAACCCCAGCGCTCGACAACGAAAACCCCACCAGTTATCCCAGGCCGTAAGTCACCTGGAAAATGTGGATAACCATGCAAAGAAATAAAATTTATATCTGAAATGCCAGCGATTTCCGAACGAATGGTACCGGTTGGCAGGGCACTAAGAAATCTCTTTCATGAGAACAGTAATTTTTACCGCCCAAACAGCATTAGCATGCTCGTTATTCTCTCTGAGGACCAATCATTTTTCTCCAGATTCTTATAGTCAGTCCACATTTCACAGAGTTTAGCCATTGTTATTTAGCGCGCAACTTTCACAATCAATTATAGGTTCAAACTGGTATAATCTGTTTTCTCAACTTCTTTATCCTAACTTATTTTCTGGCGAGATTATATTTTGCTGAAAATTGAGGCAACTGACAAGACTCGTGAACATTGCGCAGCACTGGGTGATCAAAAAGTCCTTACGTCATGACAAAAAGTAATTAAAACCTCTCAGAACTCGTTTTCATGAAATGCATATCCATATGTAAAAAATATATTTTAGTATTGACACTGTATAAAACTATCGTAATTGCAAATCTTGTCTGTCTAATAAAACGCCAATCAAAAACGCTTTTTTGGAAATTTGGATAAAACAAGTCTTTCTAGTAGGTTTTTAGAAAAAGCAACTTGGAGAACAGCAATCACTGCAAGCTCCTACGTGCGCAATATTGCCCCTATTTAGGGGCAGTCCAGTTTACCCAAATAATACAGGGTGAACATAAAGTCCTCTGGTCATAAAAAACGTAATTTTAGGAAAATTCATAAGGTTTTCAAAAATGAAGTTTTTCGTTTCATGCATTTGGTTCACAGGGAGGGCCAGCAGGTGGTGCTGCAATAGCTAGAATAGAAAATTGCATCCACATAGGAAAATCCTCCTGGCACCTTGAAACAAAATGAATTAATTGTTTTGAAAAGATCACGATACTTTTTCACAGTGTGGAATCTATTGAGTTCCATTTTCTTGCGCTAAACTGATGTGATTAGTATCGTGATAAACTGATCCTAGCGACTGATCCACTCATGAACCACATCCATGACACCGTGGTAATTCAAAAATACATGAAATTCATGAATACCTTTTGTACCTTTCTCAAAAATCTAGTCCTAGTAACTAACTGTATTTAAAAATTAATTTTTGCTATGAGGGCAAAACTATATGTGCACCACCCTGTAGTGCTCCAACATTTAAATTTTTATATCGTTTCCAACTTAGACTTGTGTTTTTATGGAAATTTACTACGGGACCATTTTTCACCTCTCTGCTAAGGCCCAATAAATTGCGAACCTATAGTTTTTCGCGCTGCACCAAGCGTCTATTTGAGCATATATCAATGTGCACTCTGCACAAAAGGGATTTTATTTCACAACGAAAGTGTTCATGAATTTGTAAACAAATGTATTTCGGGGCCCTATTGCTCCACTTGTTTAGTTCTATGCGTTCGTCGCAAATATCCATACAGGCAGCGAGCTTGTATATGAAGCATCGATCCGATGAACTGAAAACTTTACCAAACTTTGCAGTTTTTCAATTCGAGGTGCCCTACATGGCTGCACCGTGCGTGTTCACCGTAATATATGCTGCATTGATAAACACTCCCATACTGTTCAACCATCCTGAAAGCACGCCCAGGATAGATAGACTTATGGGATCTTATTTGATGAGTGTGATCGAACTCAAAGTGGTTTTATCGTTAAGTTCGATGCACTCCGCCATGCAGAATCCTTACAAATGCGTTTCTTTCTCTAGCCGAGCTAGATGGTGAGGATGAGTAATGACAAATGCAGGATACATTTCCATGGTAACTGGAGCATTCCAGGCATTCTTGGCAATTGCGGTTAGACCCTAACTCACCACGATTCTCACGTGTCACCTGCATCATTTTTCCTGACATTGTCTGGAGCCGTTGTCACATCAACAACAAAAACAACAAATGGCAATTTGGTATCTCGCTCTGGAATCTTATAGGCAATAATATTGTTTACTCATGCCTATGATTCAGGACTCAGATGGCTTTTGCCATGCTCGAGCTGGTTGCATTTGAAAAAATACAGGGTGAGGCGAAAATATCTTTGTACCTTGCATATGCTTGAAATGAAATGTAGAATGGGATGACTGATGATGAAATGATACGATTAGACGCATGGGAAGGATTTAAATTGCGATAATCCACTGTTTGCACGCAAATTACAACCCACCTTGTATAAAGCTTCCTTACACTTAAACGACCAAACTATCGTCTGGTGTTGACAAAACACCCATAAGCTTCATCACCCAAAACCCATCAGGAAAAAGCAGCACAGACCTTGGGGGTGTGTGGTGTCTTGAGTTTATCTGAGATTTCTGGTTTATAACAAACACAGGAAATCAGTCTTCTCATTCCAAGTTAAGGCTGGTTAAACTGTCTACTTGCTATTTGCACGAGTTTAACTTGCTTAGTTTAATGTTTTTGAATAAATCATCCCCTGCCATATCACAACTCCAATTATCCTATAAAACCAACTAGAAATAACCAATCTTACAGACTTTTCAACGTGATTATCACTGTTTTACATGCTTCAGCGACTAAATTGCTTGGACTAAATTGCTTGGTCTAATGTGCATTCAATCAAACCATTCATTTAGATTTAAAAAAACAAGTATGCCCAACTAAAGTACAGTTATGTTAAACAGGTTTAGATGCTTGACTTGCTTAGAGAAAGTATACATGAATACACTGGAAAGTCAACGAGTTGCTTGGGTGTACCGTGTACACTGTAGGCTTATATTTATAGGCGCAATATTTCAGTTTGAACGATATATGGACGGATAGAGATCATGGTATGTTATAACGATCTTGTCTTTTACACTGTATGGCAGATTATAACAGTAACAAACAAAGGCAACAACGTTTATCAAATAAAACAGTCATTTTGAGAAGACTGTAAGACGTTGCTTTCCTTCACAGTTACTTGAATGTATTATAATTTAACAGATTAATTTCAAATGGAAAATTGACGAATAGCTGCAGCTTCATTTAACAAATTGACATAGGAAATGGTATTGAATAATTCAAACAATTGAGAGCAAGCAATTTTGCAAGGAGCAATGCCATCGATTTGATTATAGACTTGTGAAAGTTAGTTCACTGGGCAAAATATCTTTTTGTTTTAACAGTATGAAGAGTTTCACTGATACTGATTCACTGGATGATATTACAATTCCGATTTAATATTGGATGCATTCACTTTGTGTTGAAACCAATGCAGCCTTATAAATTGGATATACACACAGATTAATATTACGTTTGATTGCAGGCTTTACAATTTGCATGGTGTCTGACGCCTGGTGATACAATTGTACAGATATAATCAAATTTCAAAAAGCGTTGTTATTAATACTACATGTATACGTTGAGAAGCACGGCCTATAAGCTCGCATTGTTGATAATTAGATAGGCATAAAGTGAATGAGGGAATACTTTTGATTTGAAACCATGGCCACCCGAGCCAAAGCAAAGAAAATCTAAATAAGTAAAGCCGAAGCTGTTTTTCAACTATTGCTGAGTGCAAAACAGCACACACGAGATTCGTCGTTTATATTATTTATCGTATCTCTGTCACGAGCGTGAGTTGTGCAAAATTTGATACTTAAGAGCTGTGGATACCAAATTTGGATATCTTGTGCCCGGAGCGATTTGTCTTTTGCGGATTCCATCTTCCTTAAAACTGTACGTGGAAGACGAATGAGAACGAGATCCTCGGCACAAATCTAGCTCTAAAACAAAGAAAAGTTATAAATAAAAGATGTAGCAGGGACCCACTGGTTTGCCCTAATCTAAAATTCACTGGCGGAATGGAAACCTACATTGATATATTGTTCTAATCTAATGGATTTTAAAAATAAAGCCAAAGCGAGGAATTTAAACGTGAAATTCGAAGCCCAGATTTCCGCAATGATTTAACACATATATAGGCTACTTATAGATTGTGCTTCTTTCTTTGCCTATGTACCACCGTATTATCCGTATACATGTAGGAGTTTAAGAATAAAAGGAGTTTGTGGTGCTAAACGAGTACTTAGTTGAAGTCGTACGCTTTCCTCTGACCATTTTGTGTTATTTCCAGAAAGAAATTGGCCTAAACTTGCTTACGAAGTTACGATGAGAAAAATATGGGATTGGCATACTGTATTTAGTGAACGGTATTTAAGCTTACTGTATTTGTAAAACGTGACATCAGGTTATAAAAGTGGAATATGACGTATCTGGAGGGTTAAATGCCATACAAGACCATTTATGATTTATACATGCATATGACCGTGCATTGAGACTAAGGCCCATTGAAAGTGCGTTGTGACTTTGTGGACAAACTGCATAAAATTTCCAAAAACCATTTCTCCTTTCCTAATCAAATGAAAATAATTTTTTTTGTTAACATTAACAGGGACTTGGGTTTTTTGGCATGTGCTGTTGGAAACTTATGGGAATGTTGATGATATTAATAAAAACGATAATTCTATGTTTGACCTCTTATTTTGCTTTATGGGCGATAGATGGCAGCACCGCCATCTGAATGGGAATATAAGAGATTTACTGTCGTTGGCAAAATAAAGAATATCTGGGAAAATTCTAAAAACGAAATGTCTTTTCATTTTATATAGCGCAGGGACTTTTGATTTGAATTAAAACATTTAGTTTCATTTGAAATTATTATATCTGTCCAAAATTATCAAAATTCAATTACAAAAAATCACTTTTAAAGGACCTTAAATGTTGCTTATTATTCAGCAGAAAAATGCATGCAAACATTATGGCTAATTGGCAAACTATTCACTGCTTAATCACGTCATTAGATTATAGCACTCGTACAGCGGACAGTACAACTTGCAGACGATTTCAAATTTTTTTTTAGTGATTTTGAGGCATCGTCGTGCATAACTTCGAATGTGAAGAAATGTACTTGCATGTATTTCGTCACAAGAATGACTGCCATTCTTCTATAACCACTAAGCAAATAAAAATAAATTGAAGTTGCTAAGCAACGCCTTTTACTGTCACCCGAATTTGCCAACATGAAATGTGGTGCGTTCAAAAGATATGTCATAAAATTGTCAAGATTAAGAAGCCTGAAATAAAACTTGCCATTACCTATTTAGTTTACATTCCGAGAATGCATAAAATATACACTGGATATCAATACGAAGCAGTTTTTTCGCCGAATTATAGGTACGAGTGTCGATATGCTCCTGCAAAAGTGTATTTATATTATTTATTGGCTATTTTTATTGGTCGTTTCTTTGTGATTCGGTCCCGTTTCGGTCATGCGTCTCAAATTGTAGTGCTTGAAGGATTACGACTGTACGTCAATGAATTCATATAATGGTCCAGAAATTTCGAAGTTTTCTAAGCTAATGTATTAGAAATATTTTTTTTTCGAAAATGTATGCACGGTGTAATCCATAGGGTTATCGTTTGGAACCAAGCTTTTACAAATACATAACTTTCTCAGAATGAATTTACTTAATGATGCTGAATTAATTCTCCCATCATGCCTTATTAGTTTGCCAGTACGTAAAATATGTACCAGTATCTCATTAATGTATCAATATAAAGTTGTTGAGGAAAAAGTTCGTAGCTTTAACGAGCAAGAAAGCTCATATTTTCTCAAATATTTAAGATCTTGAATGACAGAGTATGGTGATACATTGTATGTACAATGTATGGCAAGTTTACTCTCATGGACTTTCTTAAGATATCGCATCTTAGCATTGCATGTACTCATAGTATGAGTTTAGTCATGAGTTTAGTCACGTGATGAGTTAAACGATGAGTAATTTTTTTCTAATGTAAGAATTTCTTATCGTTGATAGTCTCGAAAACTATCCAATGAATTATACAAAAAGCAAGAAAAAAGCTTCGGTAATTATGGTTTTTTGTTTGTGGTTTCTAGTTGTGATATTCGTTTTACCCAAATAAAATTCGCACTTCATCATAGTCATCCGCAAAATATGAAATAGAATGGGAAGCTAAATTGGACTGGGGGGAAATTGCATGAAAACAATGCAGGGATAGCAAATCTATACAAGGATAAATTTGCATGGAAGCAATTAAGCTCCGCAATTACTCAAAAGTTCTCACCGTCTTATCCATCAACAAAATGAGTTATTATTTCGGAAGAGGGATTTTCACTATAATGGCTCCCACCGCGAATTTTTTCAGCTGGGCTCGATTGATATTTACTGATTAGGGCAAGTCTCAGGTGATAAATTAAATCTCATCGAAATTATTTTCCTAGCATAAAAACATCGGCCTCACGCCATTATTTATGCGCGAAAATTCGCTTCGTTCTCAAATTTGTGGTCTAATACGTTTCCCGTATGAATTTCTGACATTTCATTGTGGTGAATGCGTTTTTGCAATGCAATTTTGATTCCTGTTATAAAAGATTTTCTGAACGTGGAAGGCGGTTATAAAAAGCTCATGCCGTACATAATGTTGGCGTAAGCCATGCATTTCATATACATGTACCCATATGGAAAAGAAATGTATTTTGAAATATATTATGGGAAATGTATTTTGAAATATATTGTGGAAATATATTTG